>OY757911.1:76962184-76987184 GCA_963585895.1 Sepioteuthis lessoniana
AACTCAGTTGACCGTAAAATAGAACTTACTAAAATTCTCCACAATGGTGTTTTTTTCCACAATTCAAGATATTGTTCCTTCTTATAGCAAAGGTTCAGGTCAGAAGATATGAAGGTATCTATCGTATTGATTACTAAAGAACTTTGAACTTGCTCAACGCACCATTCTATGCTATTTGGCACCTTTTGACTCTTCTCTTATTCTAGACTTACTGGCAGCAGACCTGAACATATATAACATTAATATACATTGGTTATAGTTGGTTGTCGATACGAAGATAAACACAGATATAATGATCTGATACATTTCACACGCATAATTTCTCGGTATCTCTTAATATATATATATATATATATATATATATATATATATATATATATATATATATATATATATTATGTGGTAACGAGAAATTGTGTGTGTGAAATATGTATATATATATATATATATATGTATATATATATATATATATATAAAGAGAGAAAGAGAGAGAGAGAAAGAGGGGGAAGTAGAAGAGAAAAGAATAGATATGCTTATTGATAGATTAATATTGATGACATTGTTTACCGTATTTATGTATAAAAATACTCAATATCAGAGAAAGAGCATACAGGGTGATTGAAAAATAACTCATTATATCAAAATACTTTTAGTGTCATTTATTGTAAAAAAAACCTGAAGGTAAAAATAAATGTTAAGTATTCTAAGATAGGGAGTGACATTTTAGTCACATCTTATATCTAAAATGAAATTGTGAAGACATAGTCAACCGCGCTTGGTAACCGGCAGTTTCTCTGACATATATATATATATATATATATATGTATATATATATATATATATATATACGAGTGAGTAAAATTAAAAGGCTACACGTGCGTGCGTGCGTGCGTGCGTGCACACACACACACACACACACACACACACACACACACACACACACACACACACACACATGTACATGGTTAATTCAAAAGATAAAAAGGATTTTGGTTAAAGAGAGAGCAATAGAAAACACTTTGTTTAGATGCATTTTTTCTGGAAATAAATTGAGATGGTTACTTTCATGTACCAGAAGGCTATCAGTATGACCTTCTTTACGGACCACTACTTCCTCTACTTTTTCTTTAATTGAGAATGAATATGTTGCTCAGACATGGACTATCTTTTTGTCTCAGGCTCGTTCTGCCAACCCCGTGTTTAGCCGATTTGTAAACTATTTTTTGGAACAAAATGCTTCTCTCAATACACATTCCTCTATAAGTTTCTTTGTATTTCTCAGCCACAATATTTTAATGACAAACCCAAGTTCAAGCCTTTAGCTGTCTGTTTGATTTACTGCCATTTCGAACTACTCCAAAACGAATATTTTTGTGTGATTAAAATAAATTTAGGCATAAACAAACTCCAAACGATACAGATTTTACTTTTAGTGGAAACAATTCAGAAAAAAAATTTATTTTGCTTTTTTGAAAAATAATCTCCATATTTATTGAATAACTCGTTTATAATAAGGTATTTTATCATATAAAACAGCTGACGGCTCAATTTCATGAAGTGAGTAGTCAAGTGAGTTACTACTAACCACGTCCAAGGAATCAAGTACCTCGCTTGATAATCGATTTTGTGAAACTCCTAGACATAGTTTGTATTAAATCTTGAAATATTTTATTATATATATACTGAGTCAATTTATTTACAACTCACATTATATATATATATATATATATATATATATATATATATATATATATAAATGTGTGCGTGTATGGGCGTGTGCATGAGAGAGAGAGAGAGAGAGAGAGAGAGAGAGAGATTATGTGTATCTAAATTGAATTGTTTTATGTAATCATATTTCATAGTTGGAATAATTACTTTCAGGAGGATAGGATATTTTAAAACAAACTACGACTGGTTTGAATTCAGAGTTTTCTTTATCTTAAATCGGATTCGATGTAAAAAAACCGTGTCAGCTTTACTCTTTACACACAACTATGGTAATACAAAATGTGTTCTGGCTTTTCACATAGGTATAAGCGCAAACAGCATGAAACAAATTTTGTTAAGGCTTGTCGAATCTATATCCCAAGACGATAAGCGTTATCTGACGAACAGAAAAAAGGTTAGAAAGGGGAATGAAACAGTATTAAATCAGAGGACGAATCGAGACATTCCAGAATACAACATTGTTAGATTGGCCAGAATACCGGGAAGAGTCCTGGATATCAGAGTAGACTTGCTGTCACTTAGACTCCTGTGAAAGAGCATTTGCTAACACTTATGTGAACAATTCACAATGAGTATAATAATAATTATCGTGACCATTTCATGTCTTTTGAGACTTTCACTCCTGTGATAGCAACTGGTCTTTTGCAGATGTTATGAATGACAGGAATTCTCCTTTATCCTCTTGGACTCTTCTCAGTATTCTTGCTGCTCTAAATAATGCTGTGAGACGGCATGAACTAAACTCTTTCTCTGATGTCTAAATATTCCAATCTTTTTCCTAGTTCTCTGGTAAGATCCAAGTATTTTTGCTTTCTTTTTTCTTAAATTTGTGTCCCGCCGAAAGGCAAAATCAACTGGATTGCAAATACTTCTCTTGATAATTATCACTAAGTCTGGTTTCTGATCAAGATAAGGAGATCCATTTTTATTTTAAAAATGCTAGATTATCTTTTATGTTTCATTCCCTTGGACGGATTAAGGTTTTTTAATATACCATATTTGCTAGTATGGGGACATATAAGTCTCCTTGTCCACTTCCTATTGGATCGACTTCCCTACCCAGTCGTTCCTTCTTTTTGTGCAATTGCTTACAATGTGATTAACCGTTTCATCTGTCTCCACCTAACCTACATTTGCAAGTCTATTGAGCATTATCATAATTGGTACTGATGTCATTGTTTTGTGCTGTTATTAGAAGGGATTCTATTTTTCTCTTTAGGTTTTCCTTTCTAATACATGACCTGGTTTTCTCGTGTAAAATTTTGCCAACTTATCGCTTAAAGTATTTACGCAGTTGTTTTTGCCGCGGTTTTTTGCTTTCTAGTATATGTTTTTTTATTCGGATGTCTCCATTGCTGTTACTGGTAGCAGCGATTAGCAACACCTTCTTCGGAGTTTGTTCAACTCCAGCCCAACACACCCTGCTTGTGCGACTATTAGGAAACAGAGATACAAGCAACACATTTGTTGAGTCTTATTATGTTTTCTTGTTTAATGGCATATCAACCTTATTGGGTTATTTAATGCCAAATCCATCCTTCTAGAAGAACAGTCGTGGTACTAGTTAACTCATAGCTGGGATGATAAGCGGGGTTCATATCTTTCCTAAGAGTATTTCTCCAAAAGGGAACGTAATAGCGTGACTGGAGTTCGAACTCACTTACTACGATACAAATGTATCTACGCAATCTTTAATCTTGGTAATCCCTCTTCATTCTATTCTTGACACATATAGTTTACTTAACTCTTATATATTAAGCCTTTTGGTTCCTTTTCAATTCTCTTGACCGAAAAGACCATTTATTTGAGTTCCTTTTGAGAACATTGTAAGAATAGCTCAGAGTATCTTACCAGGGTGTGTTCATGTTTTTGGAGATATTTCTTCTACAGGGATTGATTTTGAAAAATTTTCTTGTTTTTGCAAGCTACCCTTTTTTTTTTTCATTCATCATTCTTTTCTTTAATTGTACCTGCTCATAATATTCCCAAATACTGGCCATTTTTCTTCTCTCTAAGCGTTCTGATACTTTCACTTCTATTTTTCCGTTGTTTACCTTTTCCACGTTTTTATTATCAACACAACACTTTTTTCAGTGCTCAATTCCATTCATATATCCTGGTTGTATATCTTTATATTCTTATTGTCTATTTCTAGGTCTCCAGTTGTTGTTGTTGTTGTTGTTGTTGTTGTTGTTCTTCTTCTTCTTCTTCTTCTTATTTTATTATTATTATTATTATTATTATTTACTCCTTTATACTTTTTCACATCAGTGTTAACTGATGTTTTTTCACTGGAGTTTGAATGACAGCAAGTCTCCTCAAGTCTCCATGACTTGTCTCGCCCAGATGGTTTAACTTAAGAATAAAGCTATATTTAGTTACTGACAATTATTATTTTACTATTTTGGAAGTTTTTTTCAAAACAGCGTTCGCTGGTTGGTTTCTCACTGGAGTTTGAGAGATAGCAAGTCTCCTCTAGTCACCAGGACTCTTCTCAGTATTCTGGCCGATCTTAATAATGCTGTAATTCGGATGCTCACTACTCACCCTTTTATTTCCAAGTCCTACTGATCCAGAAGCGATCCTTTGGAGACTGTACCAATAGCAGCAATTACAAGTGATACCACCGTAACTTTCATGTTCCATAGTTTTTTTCTTTTCTCTAACAAGTTCTAGGTACTGGTCATTTCTTTTGCTTTCTTTCAATTTTATCCAGAGGTCTGGTGCCACGGAAAGTTCCACTATTCGGCAGGTTCTCGTTTTTTGTTTTGGGATATCTCTAGGTCTGGTTGTCAGACCAAGATTAGGTGATCCGTTTTTATCTCAAAATCCCAGAGAATTTTGTGCGTCTAATTTTCCAGAACATATAGCATTTGTTCGTATGGTCAAACTTGAACTTTTTGAACAATTCCCAGTGGATCACCTTTCCTGCCCAGTCGTGTATGACCTTATACTGATCTTTGCGAAAATTTACTGCTTTGGCTAATTATGTGATTGATTGTTTCGTCTCTCTCACCGAATAACCTACATCCTCAATTTTGTTGTATCTTATCTATTTTTGCTCTGACATATTTGGTCCTTAGGGTGTTATTTTGTGCTGCTATAAGAAGAATTTCAGATTCCTTTAGGATTTCATTTTTTAGCGATATCGAAGGTTTTTCTAGCGAGATTTCGCTTGTTTGTCACTTGAAATGCCAATGCCGTTATTTTTCTACCCACTGTTTTCTAGTTATTTTTCTTCTGTTGGTGCTTCTGTTTTTATACAGTTTCTTGTTGATGTAATCAGTCTTCCAATGCAGTTTTTTATGTAGTCTTCGAGTCGGTGTATCTATTCATCAATGCTATATACAATGCTGGTAAGTCCCCTTCTTATAGTCTGTCTGCGTCATCTCTCGGATATAAGATCTAATGCATTGTAATTTCTTTCTCTCGTCTATTTGTTCTTCTCCCGTCCATTTCAAGAATGTTCCCAAGTATCTTACTCGGGAGACAGTCGTGCCTTTATTCCATTGATAAAATTACTGTTATATAATTTGGTTTCGAATAGTTTGTGCGTTCTCCTGAGATACTCTTTTAATTTTTTTTTTCTTTCATCTCCATTTGTTTGATGGTGTCCATTTCCAATGTTTCTAAGCATTTCTAAGTTTCCTTTTGTTGCATATTGACCTTTACCAGACTCGTCATTTAGGGATTTCTACTCAGGATGTTCCAGCTGTGTAAACAAGATAACAGCGGAAGCAGGTCACAGCTGGAATGAGAACTGAAAGAAAGTGTTGGCGTTATGAAATTATATATACACACAGATACGCGCAGACAGAACGATCAGGGGGATGTCCTCGTGGTGTAATGGTTAAAGCGATGGTTTGCGGAATCGTAGTACGCGAGTTCGTACTCCAGTCGCGCTATTACGTTCACTTTCGGGCAAATACCTTTGGGAAAGGTTTGAACCCCCTTATCCTCCCAACTATGGGTTAAATAGTACCACTACTGTTCTTCTATGAGAATGGCTTCGGCATTAAATAACCTAAAAAGAGTTGATATGCCATTAAACAAAGAAACCGAACAGAACGATCAGTCGGTCAGTCACTGTCAGAAGAGCAGCTAAGTCATAGCAGTAGCTACCCTGGTGCTCTGAGTATCGTCAATATTGCCGTCTTCTGTCAGTATATGTTCTAGTCCTTCGTCTCTGTCTCTCTCTCACACCTACAGCCAAGCAAAAATTTTGATATCGTAAATGTACATTAGCTGATTGATATTTTCTTGCAGGTTTGTAAGTTTGTATCCTTTATTGGCATCAGTCCCAGGTCTACTTTGGCTCGGAGTGGTAGCCCCTGATAGGGTTTTATCTATTGGTTAAGTAGAACTAAACAGTGTACTTATGCAAAACTTAATTGTTTGAAATAGAACTGTTTTAAAATTTAAACAACGTACTCATACGAAAATGATTTTTTTGTATAGAACTGTTTTTAGATTTAAACTGTGTAATTATTATGAACTGAATTGTTCTAAAAATGGGTCAAACAGAACTAAACTGCATATCTATGTTAAACTGAAATGGTTGAAATAGAACTGGTTATATGAATAAAAATGGATTTGGCATGAATTTACCTAAAATGTTTGATGTACTAAAAACCAAACCAAACCAAACTACTTCTACTACTAATAATAATGATAATAAAAGTTAATGCAAAAAACCTTCGAAATTAACTAGTTCAACAAGCTGCTTAACCAAAATATCAATCAGCTTACGAATGAACTCGCAGTTCTTAAAAAAACTGGATCATATAAAATTAAAAATCATTCACACAAAATATGAAATCAAAAAAATGAAATGATTAATATTCTCACATTCTGAAAGTAAGAAATATTGGACCAATGATTTTTATTCACACAATATTGAACCAATGATTTTATTTACACAATAAATACAAAAACAGCAGTGGGTTTCTCCTTTATCTGTTATGATACAAGACTTCTTACAAAGAATTACTCTTTTGTGAGAGAAGCTACCACAGCGATGAATACAGAATCTTCCATAAATAAACAAGCAATAACCAATTTTTTCCAGCTAAACTACTGCCATTATATTACTTCTAGTGGAATATAATAAAATCAGAACTGGTATAAGTAGCTACTATTTATTACCAAAATTTACGGTAAGTCATTGGGGGCTGATGAATACATAGACTGCTTCTCACCAGTGGAATAAGACATTCCAACAAGTGCGGAGGTTTTGATACTAAACCATCTGATGGTGAGGCTCCAGTTTGCGAGATTTAGACAATGTGGAGTAAGTCTTCACTGCCATTACTCCCCGGTCGATATTGACCTGGAATATTAGTAGTCTCTTCTATGAGTTAAATAGAAATATTTAATCATTTTCTATTCCTGTGTGTAAAGAAATTACGGATGTTAAAAAGAATTATTAGTATTACATAGCAATTCTTGAAACATTTTAACTGTGAACAAATAATGATTAACGTTGAATGAAATTATTTGTCTTAAATAAAAAGAGTTGAAAACAAAACCCTGGCTCAATTAAAAACCATGTTACCTACAATCTAATCGGTTACAACGCACACACGCATACACGTACGCAAACACACTCACACACACACACAAATATATATATATATATATATATATATATATATATATATATATATATATATATATATATATGATTTTGCATTAAATAAGTTACAAGAATTGATATGACATAAAACACAACAATCAACCCTATCAATCTACCACATCTACACATGTGGAATTCTGTAACCAAACTTTAGCATATGTTGGTGTTAAAAATCAGTGCCTATATTTATGAAATTATTTTTTGCTTACATGGGGGTTGATTTATTTTGTAGGAGAGTTTCAATTTTGCTGAGTTTGGTAGTAAATAATCCCTGCTAATTTGATTTAATGGTCATGCTGTGTATACGCATTCATACAAGAGAACCCATAAAATATAAAAAAAATATATATACTCAGTACTAATTGTCAAAAGTGCAATATAGACTTTAGCTCTGTATGTTTGAACGAGAACGTATAAAATAAATGTATCCTTATTTTATGTTGCAAACAACCCACAAAACAAACTGTTAATTGGAGGAAGAAAGAACTCTTGCACTTCGGAGATGGATCTGATCCACAATCTATTTTGACATGATACAGGTAAAATTCATCTTTACTCTTCTCTTCCTAAGCTATTTAGTCTCTAAGACAGGCGATTAACGTTGAATTGAACGAGGCGAGTAAAAACTATAGGAATCATGCCGTACCTCCATACAGTAAAGACATCGAACCGTTTCTAGCAAGACGAAGATCTACTTTGTATCGATACTGCTATTCGGCACCAAGACATTCTCGAGGATCCAATGGTCTATATCACAAACATGGAGATGCGAAGGTGGACGCAGCAATCTATGACTGTATCTGTTGGCTAGACCTCCTAATCTGCGCACTGACTTTCGCGCTTCCGGAACTGCTAGCCGTCGACCGAAAGAGACAGAGGATATTGGTAGACTGATTTGCATTCAAGAATTAATAATTATGTTATATTGCTACTGATAAAGGCATGAATCTCTGAATACATAAATGCAGAATTGTAATGTCTGATTTACTGCAAGGTATTGTTCACAGTGCTTATGTTATAAAACGCATTTTGGAGGTGCCCGTGGTATAAATGTTATCGTCGTAGGAAATGAACACGGAGTTCAAATCCTGGACGAAACTCATTGCATTTCACATAGTACTAATACCCTTGGGAAAGGTATGAATCCAATTATTCTCCCTCCAGCTATGGGTAAATAGTAGGACAGACTAGGTTCTTCAGCCTTGGTTAGGCAACTAGTCTAGGAGAAGTAAAAACTCTGAATTCAAACCTGTTAAACTCTGCTTAAAAAATTGACCTTGTGTCATATCCTGCCCGAGTGGAGGGTTTGGTAAATAGGAGGTTATAAAACGCATTATCACTCGGTTTAAGATATGGTGGTTTTGGTTTTACTATATAAACGTAATTTAGATGATTACATTAATATTCTTTTATTAAACTTCGGTATATTTTCCATATTGATCGACTCTTATAGTTGGTATATGTATTTGAGATGATGGATTCAATTTTGTTGGTGAACTGAGAACATAGCAAAATTGATCGATTGGAGTCACTGAAAACACGTGACTATCTATTTGCCAAACACGGACGCTACGTCCAACGTTGATAAAGTTCAAACGATTAGTATTTCTTAAAAACTTGTAACCCAAAATCCAGTGTGATGGACCAAATCTGACTTTGGATCTCTTCAATTAAATTACATTGTCACTATTAGATTTACGCCGTTATAAATGTAGATGATCAATTTTATCTATTTCAAACATTTCAGTTTAGCATGAGTACTCAGTTAAATTGTCAAAGATATTTGCTTCAAGCGACAAAGTTTAGTCAAACAGTTCTAATTCAACCAATTCAGTTTAGTATAAGTATAGTTGTTTTTTTACTCGCAGTTAAATGTCAAAACTGTTCTCTTTCAAACAATTCAGTTTAAAGTAAGAAAAGTTTCAATGTCAAAAACATGGTTGCTTGGGTTTTATGTGATATCAACATTTGAAGGTCATTTAATGCCGAATCAATTTTTATACAAATAACCAGTTCTATTTCAAACAATTCAATTTAGCATGAGTATACAGTTTAATTCTCAAAAGAATTTCTATGTCAAACTATTCAGTTTAATCAAACAGTTCTAATTCAAACAATTCAGTTTAGTGTAAGTAATGTTTGTATGCCAAAAACAGTTCTCGTAAGTACAGTTTCTGAGTCAAAACCAATTCTATTTCAAACAATTCAGTCTAGCATAAGTACACATTTTAAATATTAAAACAATTCTATGTTAAGTAATTTAGTTTAGTATCAGTTTGCCGTTAGTTCTATTTAACCCATAGATAGGGCCCTATCAGGTGCTACCACTCCAGACCAGAGTTGATCTGGGAGCGATAGCAATGAAGGGGTGCTCTACATTCTCCCAAGCCCCAGCATCACTGGAACCTCACCATCAGATTGTTTAGATTTATATCCAGGACTCTCATTGCTGGGGGGTCTTATCCCTCTGCAGAGAAGCAGTCACTATATTCTATTGTCCAAATCGACTGGGCAAGTAAGTATGTGTATGTGTATATATGTGTGAAAGAAGATATGCACGCATTAATGTTGGTAAATATATTTCATCTATAACTTATTAAACCTAAGCAGTTTCCGCATCAGGCGATCGTCATTACGAGTCAAATGAAGATTTTTTGAAATTTCAAGCCCCAGAACAATGAAAATTAATCATAGCATTCAAATTTAGGAAATTCGAACCTTTTTTACAACATTTCATTCGATAATGAGAGACTTGGTTATTGTATAAAAAATATTTACAGATTTAGAAATAATTTGTTAAAAAGAAAAATCTGTCATAAAAAGCTAATTAGAACATTTATTGTTTCGTTTATTGTTAGCTAGTGGCCTTTTACTGAAACTAAGTGAAAATAAGCCTCGTTTTGTTTCCAAAAAAACTTCTGAGAATTCTAGCCGATGTTAACAATGCTTTGATCTTGATGTCTTGATTTTTCTTATGATTTCCAATTCCCCAAGTCTCCTTTCTAAGCCCCTAGGTACTGTTACAAGTGCTCCAACTACTATTGGTATCACCATCGCTATCATGCATCACAGATGTTCTACTTCTCTGGCACGATCTAAATACTTGTCGATTCTTTTCCTTTCTTTCATTTCTACTCTCTTCCGTTGGAACAGCAAAATTCACTTATTAAGTTCTTTTTTTTTTTTTTTAGATTAATAGAAGATCTTTCCTTTCAACCTGGAATCGTTTTATCTACGCAACACTAAACGTTGGTGAGTCATTGTCGTCCTTCTTTGCTTGACACACATAGACTGTCTATGTCATCTGTCAAGCGTAATGCATTGTGCATAGTCATCACTTTTCTTGCTCTCTGGTCCATTTATCTGCCTTCCTCCTTTGTCCATTTTAAGAATAGTTCAGAATGTCTTACCTAGGCAAATGCCGAGGTGTTGAGTCCTTTGATAAGCTTTCTACTAAAAGGCTTGGTTTCGAGAAGTTTCTTTGTTCTGTCCAGGTACCCGTTTCTTTCTTTTACTTTCATCTCTGATTGATGGTGTCCGCTCCCAATATTCCCTGATTACTAGTGAATCTCTTTTTCTCTAAGTGTTCTGATCTTTTACCGATTCTGTATTTCTCTTTATTCCGTTGTTTCTATTTTTTCTCTTTTTTTTTCCTAATGAGAATTGGACATTTTTCAGTCCCAACTTCTAGTTCTTCTAAATAATTAATTCTAGGTTTGGTCTTTGGTTGTAACCAAACAAAAGGTTACTGAATGTGAAATAACCAAAACGGAGGATGGGAATAAATGGGAAATTTTTATAAGATTTAATACAATACTCACCAACAGCGAGAAGAATGTAACTCCGGCTTGTGGTGACCCCTTAGTTAACAAATTATCCTCCCACCGTAGAGTGTAATGTATTTATGAAGAATAAGACACACTTATTAATGTCCACCCAACTATACGGCCACTTGCCTCCTATCACGAAAACTATACAAGTTAGACGAACCAGACACGCAGGACCCTGCTGGAGAAGCAAGGACGAGCTCATAAATGATGTACTCCTATGGACCTCCACATATGGCCAAGCAAAAGCAGGACGACCAGCTCGAACTTACATAGAACAGCTATGAGAGGACACAGGATGTAACCCTGAAGACCTGCCGGAGGCGATGGATGATAGGGAGAAGTGGCGAGAGAGGGTCAGGGATATCCATGCTGGTGGCATGACATGATGATGATGATGATGATGATGATTAATGTTCACTGTATCTCAAAGAACTTTTATATGATTATCACGAGTTTTTCACACCTGCGTTAGGTGATGGACTTTCACAGGAATCTGTGCTAAAGCAAGATTCGCTCCGGTCTCCTGGACTCTTCTGAATATTATAGCTGATCTTAACAATGTTATGTCTAGATGGTCTCGATTCATCCTTGGACTTCTAATACTTCAAATGTTTTTACTAAGCCTTTTGGGACTGTTCCAAGCGTACAAAATACAATTAATCCGACCATCAACCTCATGCACCACAGTGTTGTTTTTTTTTAGTTCTCTGACAAGATCCAAGTATTGAGATTTTTGCAGTGTACTATTTTCACTCTGTGGTCCACTGGAATAACAAAATGCATATTACAAACAGTCTTTCTGTTTTAAATAACTCTAGGTATGGTCTTCTGGCCAACATTTTGTGATCTATTTGTATCTCAAAATCTCAGAGAATTCGATGCATCTCATTTTCTTAGACGGATTCTGGTGTGTGCATATACAATTGGGTGGTATGGTGTATTTTAAACCCTTATACAATCCTCACTTTGAATCAACTTTCCTATCCAGACGTATCTAGTCTTGTACTCTTTTTGTGCCCGTTCATTTAATTTATTTATCATTGCGACGAATTGTCTTATATCTGTCTCCACAAAACCTACAGTGGATATTCCGTTGCTTATAATCAATTTTAGCGCACAATATCAAAATTCCGGAGGATTTTCTTGGTCAAAGGCAGTTTCTGGATAGCGGATGTAACATTCGTCCGTATTGTCAACTTTTAGTCAGTTGTACATTTCCAAAAGAATCCTCTTCCCCAACCAATTGTGGCTACTCTTTAATTCTTGTACTTCTATCTTAAAACAATACGAATAAAATTCGTTAAACCTATAAATATCTTGGCTGTAATCCAGTTGAATTAAATATAGTTCTCGATACGAAAATATCCCACACATTATGATGATTAAGATATAATGTATATAATTGATATCTTTTTCTGTTGCGTGGATTTATCTTTTAGAGCTACACTTAACGGTTGGAGCAGTTTTGCACCAAGGAAACTTTTTAAATTCATTATAACCAACTGCAGTTTATTTGAAACTATATAGAAACTAATCAGGCTATTTTATTATGGAGTATTTCGCAGAGTAATGATAATCGTTCAATCAAATGTACGCAGCAAAACAAGTTCACCTGCTGGAAGATACTCTTTACATTTCACATTGCTTTTATTCCATTGAGAAAGGATTGAATCTAACTATTCTCCCTATGGCAACGGGTAGATAGTAGCTCAGACCAGGTACTTTACCCTGGTATTTCAACAAGTCTAGTAAAAGGAAACTTCTGATTTCAAATATTTTTTTTAATTACCTTGCATCACATCCTCCTCGGATGGAGGGGTTGGATAAATACATATTTCATTTTTCAGCTAAGTGAACCTGACAGAGAAGTATAACGTCAAATTTGACATCGAACACTTATAAAAACATTCTGATAACATCACAAATGATATCATAGCAATGGAGGTGTAATGGTTATCGTCGTAGAAAATGGACACATCGACACGAGTTCAAATCCTTGACGAATCTGATTGCATTTCACATAACTCTTGAGAAACGCATGAATCCAATTATTCTCCTTCCAGCTATGGCTAAATAGTAGGACAGACTGAATTCTTCAGCCTTGGAGAAGCAACTAGTCTAGGAGAAGGAAGACTTTGAATTCAAATCTGTTGAAAATTGACCTTGTGTCATATCCTGCCCGAGTGAAGGGGTTGGTAAATAGAGATATGATAGCAATATATGTAAACTTTTTAAAGTGTTGTTTCCACCACTAGATATATCTTCACCGGCATGGAAATCTTTTGAAGGAGATAAAGTTAATTTGTAGCTAACTTTCTAATTAAACATTTTTACATATTTAATGTTGGTTTTTAACCGACCGACTTTTCATCTATCTAATGGATCATGTGTGTTTTTGAGTTTGCAGAACTCTAAGAAACAACAGTCTTATTACACTGAGAATTAATTTTTCATTTATTGCGGAAATTTTGTCCTCATCTTGGTAGTTTTTGTGTTGTTTCTTCTTTCACTACGTTTCGGCCAAATTTCACCTCTGGCCTTCTTCAGGTGAATTTACCGTGACCTCGGATAGGCTGATTCTTGTAACTGTATCCCCAGTAATTACTGCCTTCCATAGTTGTTGTCTATCGCACCATGTTTTTGACCCAGTAAACCTCTGGCCGGCTTGGGTAGGATTTGAAACCGCTATCTTCTGACAATGCTCACCTGGAACCGTAGAGACTCAACGCCTCTATACGCTGTGCCACGGGCCCCGAAGGGCGATCAAGGATGGGTTTTTTTGACTTATGGGGTTTTTTTACTTATAAATCCAATTATTTGTTCTCCTTATCTGGTCTTCCATAGTCGGGTCTGCACCGAATTTGTAATTTCTTTAATTGGAATCAGTTTGAGGCTTCTTAATCTGAGTTTTAATTTTTCATTTATTGCGGACTTTTTGCCTTCATCTTGGTAGTTTTTGTGTTGTTTCTTCTTACACTACGTTTCGGCCAAATTTCAACTCTGGCCTTCTTCGGGTGATTTTACCGCGACCTCGTATAGGAATGCTGAGTCTTGTAACCGTGAGTCTTCCGTGCCAATGCCTTTCAGAAAGGCATGAAACCATCTATTGTACACCAAGCCATAGGTCAATAATATAATAGACTGGGATCTTTAGCTTTGGTGCTGGAACTCTTCTAGAAAAAACTTATAATTTAAATTTGCTGTAAATCTGCTTAAGAACTAACCTTGTGTTGCATCCTGCCAAAGGTAAAAGTGTTGGGTAAATGCATTTAGGAACGGGAAATAGTTACAAAAACTCAAATAAGATGCAACGAAAGGTCAATTCTTTCATGGATACAGCTTGCTTGAATAATTTTTACCTAATATTAGGTTTTATGCTCATTTCCTATACCTTTGAAATAAAAGAAAAAGGTCAATGGTTACAATTTAGGAACTGATGAGGACTTCCAAAACGTTGTGTTGAACAAGAAAGTGTCAGCTGAAGTCTTATTGCTCTGTTTCCACGAATGGGAATAACCTCGTTGGCGTGTAGCATCTCAAGGGAACTATTTTAAACGAAATAGATTTTATTTGAAATTCAAGTGAATTTTGGTTTGCAGATGTTCATAGTACTAGGCCAACCTTGTAGACGGGTTATAGGTTTACTAAAAAATATCTTAAAATAAATTTTTTAATTGAACGTGTGAACAAACAAAGCTTCGTGGACTAATTTATAATTCATCAGGTGAAGTCAGTTATTTCTTGTAAATTACTAGATTTTCTTAAACCTACCACTTACTCGTTCGTAACACATGGAATCCGAATGCTTTTAATGTCGAAAGATATCCATTTGGAACTTGACTATCTTAGGTATCAATATTGTTGCCAGCTCAACTTCGTTATCATTTGTGTTTGGCAGAGCGAAGAATGGCGGTAATTTCGCGGAAGAATCGTTGGCCGGTCGGTATTTCCAAATATTGCCCTTCCTCTCCGAAAGTAAACCGTTGGAGACAAACTAAGATCAGAATCGTGTCATCTCAGCAAAAGATAAACGCGTTTGGTCTAGGGGTCAGGCCATCTTTGCTCGTAACTTTGTCCAGATGGATGATTTCGTTTGCGATTCGAAGCGATGGAAATATTTGTGCCCTGTCCACCTTCCCGCTCGAATACAGCCGGACAATTACATTGCAGGAATCAGCTACCATTACTTGTTCTAGAATCCGGAAATTTTCGAGCGTAGAAAAGACGCGTATGGATTTTCAGATGTGTAAAGAGTTATTTCTTTACTTATTTATTTATCTAAATGTTAATTTATTTTGTTAGCGGCGAAGAAACACTGCAGTTGACACTTATTGTCTCTTGGGGAAGCGGTTTAAGCATTTGGACCGGATATAAAGTTTGACAGAAAGTTATGGTGACAGAAAAATATATGTCCTGTCTGGTTTCTATAAATTCAATGCATAGACTCCAAGCAAAGCGGTGTAGTGAGATAAATATACTTGCATTAACGTTATATGATTGATTTTTCTTCTTTCCTTTCAAAGAAATAAGTGTTGTGGGTATGACAATAAAATGCTTTCATTTATAAAACTCCCGTTCAGAACCTCGCGAGAGTTTAATCACTTCTTTCATGCCAATACTCCCAGTTCCACTCTAAATCGGCATGGTACTATATATATATATCTTTTTTATAATTTCTTTTGTTCTGTATCTTTTTCTTTGTTTTTTGGCACATTTTCATTTTCGAAAATCCATTTTTATATCTTGATTGAAGATTCTAATATTTTGTATAAGGGCTTCTACCGTGAGCAAATCTCTTCATATCAAGCTTTTTTTTTGTCCGGTGACTCTCTAAATCACATCCCTGCTTTGCATATTTGTAGTATATAATTTAGTGGTATCTATGTCTTCATAAAGAGTATTGGTGAGGATAAGTCTCTCTGGGTAATAATTTTTTTGCAATTTTACCTTTATAAGGGTTTGTCTTCCTGCTGCTATTTCCAGTCACCAGGTTTTCATGGCTCTTGAGATTAAGTTTTCAATTTCCAAAAACTTTTGAACACTTTTCAGTATCATGAACATTTTCACACATCCTGTTATCCATGTTTGTCTGGTGGGATAAAATAATTATTTTACATTTAGCAAGTTTTTCACTCCAGTGTTAGCTGACGTTATTTTTCTGGAGTGTGATTGAGAGCAAATCTACTCAGGTCTCCAGGACTCTTCTCAGTATTCTGACCGATCTAATCAATTTTGTAGTTGAGATGTTATTGATTCATTCTCCGATTTCCAAGTATTCCAACCCGCTTTCCAAGCATCTAGAGATCGTCCAATGCACACCAACTGCAATTGATATCTCCGTCAACTTTATGTTCCACAGCTTTCTCAGTTCTCTGGCAAGAATCAGGTATTTGTCTCTCTCTTCATTTTCTTTGATTTTCATTCTGTAGTCCGCTAGGATAGCAAAGTATACTATATGGCAAGCTGTCTTTTTTTCTTGTGAACTATCAAGAGGTCTGTTCGACTGGCCAGGACTAAGTGACCTGTTGGTATCTTAAAATCCCAGAGATTTTTATCCGTCTCATTTTCCTGGTCGGATTCTGTTTGATTTATACACCATTTTGTAGGATGCTTAAATTTCAGTCGCTTGCACAATTCACAGTGGATCATTCTTCCCACACAGTCTCCTCTGGTCTTATATTCCCTTTGCGTTAGTCTGCTACATTCACTTGTAATGCGATTAATAGTTTTGTCCCTATGACCACAGAATCTACGCTTCTTATACTGTTGCATATTATCGATTTTTATTTTGATATAATTGGTCCTTATGCTGTTGTTTTGTGCTGCTATTAGAAGAAATAATGTTTGCCTTTGGTCGTCATGATTTCGCCGGTTTGTAGCTTGAAATGTCCAATAAATGTTTTTATCCCATTTCTGTTTTCCCGTAATTGTTATTCTTTTTGTATTATGTTGTCAGTGCTGTCACAGGCTGCGGTTAGTAGTCCTTATTTTATTTTTTTAATGTAGTCTTCGAGTCCTTGTTCTGATGCATCTTCGCTATCTCCAATACTGGCGAAGTCTTATACTCCTTTTCTTGTCATATAGTCTATCTATGTCATATCTCGGCAAAGCCTAATGCATTGACATCAGCTTCCTTGTTCTCTGGTCCATTTATCTGAGTTCCTTTTTCGTTCATTTCAAGAATGGCCCCGAATATCTTTCAAGAGGGACTGCACAAATATTTATTCCTTTGATGTTATGTCTATGCAAAGCTAAGTCTCAAGAAGTTTTCTCGTTCGTTTAAGGTACGCTTTTTCTAATTTTTACTTTAATCTCCACTTGTTTGATAATGTCATCTTCCCACATTTTCAAGTTTTTGTTGTTTTCCTTCTCCTCAAACGTTTTGATTCTTTTTTGATCTGCCAATTCTTTGTTTCCATTTTTTCTCTCTTCCAATTTTGATATTGAATATGGCATATGTTTATATTACAAATTTCATCTGTATATCCTGGCTGTATATTCTTATACCTTGAATTAGTCTCCCTTTTTTATTTTTGCAAACAGCTTGATACCGTCCATGTACATATGGTAATTAATCATTTCGAGATACTTTGAAATAAATTGTGGGCCCTAATGCAATTCCTCATTATGTAATTGCATGGCATCATTGATGTTACAAATAGTAATGGCGAAATTTCATTTCTCAGGAAGATGCCTATCTAGATTTGGACCTCTGCTAAAGTTTTTTTCTCCTGCAGTTAATTTCACTTTCCAATTTTTCATAGCTTCTGTGGTAAATTTTATGACTTTGTCGGATATCAGCTACATTTTCAATCCAGTGGTTACATTTTTTCGTCTTGATTTGCACTCTTTAAGGATGTATCGATCCATGTGTTGTAAATAACCTGTTCATCTTGTTTCCCTTTTGGCATCCTTTCTTTTCTTCGGGAAACAATCCATGGCATAATAGTGAGTAATAATATATTCTATAAGAATTTTCCATATCATCAGTAGAAAGGTGATCAGTCTATAATCAATAGTATTGTTCCTATTATAGCATATTTGCTTCTTCTAGTCATCTTCTTAGTTCAAGAGCCAGCTTTTCGTGGATAAAAGTCTATTTTTAAGCCAGATTCCACGTATGACGTCTCAAATTGGAGTTTTCTAATTTGAAACTTTTTTGACTATTTTTTTTACTTATTCCAGGTATATATCCATCAAAGGACCTTCTTCGAATCCTTGAAATTCTTTTTTCATGTTATTTATCTTTTCGACATTTTCATTTTGTTCCCTATGCTCCCATATTTTACTCCAAAATTATTTTGCTTCCTTTTTATTCGGTCGTTGGTTTATCCTCGTGCATTCTCCGCCGACTTCTTGATTGAATTTCCACTTTTTTTTTGGAATGTTCTATTTTGTTTGTATTGCTTGACTTTGTCTTGGTATCTATTAAGTCACAATTGTTTCACCAATATCTTTTAATTTATCTCAAGTTAAATTATCAAACTTGTCTGTTGTTCTGTTTTTTTTTTCAATCCAGCATATCCTTGCGTGTTTTTTCTTCCTTAGCCCTTTCGTTTGTTGTCGTAGTTTCTTTACTTGTCATTCTAGCCTAATTTCACACCCGAGATTAGTTTGTTTTGTTTTGGTTAAGTTTAAGTGTATATAAACCATTGTAGCTTATTTAATACCAAATCCTCCTTAAATAAATGATTTGTAATCTCATAGTTTGTTGGTAACATTTTAAACGATTCCGTTCTCTTTTGTATTCATACAGTTGAATGAGTATAAATATGATTTGTTAGTCAATAGTTTGTAAGTAGTTTTATTTTTAAATGAGTCAGACTTAATTTGTCTTGCTTACAAGTGTGACTTATATTTGTAGTTAAATGGTTCCAAATATTCAAAAACAGATAATTCTATTTAGTATCAACCATTTGTTTATATTTACTAAAATAGTTTCAAATATTCCTATCAAACATAAATAGTTTTATTTTCATACTGTTAAATTGTTTCAAGCATCAGTTTGTAATACTAACAATTCAATTTAGACACACAATTAATGAGTTTCAGTCATGGCTAATTAACACCAATTATTCTATTCATCATTACTCATTCGTTAGCACACCGTTAAATTGTTCCAAATATTGCTATTTATAAATAGCTATTTAATTAGACAGTCATTTTGTTTACTTATACAATCAAACAGTTGTATTCCTAACACCGTATTTAACGTAAGTCATTTGTTTGCAGACATTCTAAATGTCAAACTGTTCTATTTGCCCTAAGACAGGACCCTATCAGGTACTACCACTCTAAGTCAGAGCAGACTTGGGAGTAATGATAATGAAGCTGCTGTCCATATTCTCCAGAGCTTTAGGACTAGAGCCTCGCCATTAGATGGTTTAGTATCATATCCTGAATAGTCCTTGGCAAGGTCCTACCCTTCTGGAGAGATGCTGTAAGTGTATTCTACAGCCCTAGCCGACTGGGCTGTTCGGGTTTTGTATTTCTGTTTGATTTTCCTTAGAGGAAAACCGATTTCATCACAGATTAGTTTTGCTCCAGAATAAATAAGCTCGTTTAGTTCAGTGATGCTGCCCGTTTAGATATTTGATTATAATTTGTTTACCTTTTCGGTTTCTATCTTGATTATTTCAAGTCTTTGTTTCTAAGGTTTAGTGATGTAGTTTTTTAATTCAGGATTTTCAATATTAACTCTACATTTATTTTATATTCTTGTTTTGTGGTGCTGGAGTATGTGGTGCTCGGTTTTCAGTATTTAGCGTTTCAATACGGTTAGGAGTCAGTGTTAATATCTAGTGTTTCGATTTGGGTAGGGGAATCGTGTTCATTCTCCTTACTATCTACTTTGTCACATATTTCTAGTATCTCAAACTCAGAAAACCAACCTTACTTTAAAATCATTTAAGCTCGGTCAGTAAGATTTTTTGTTTATATTTAAGCTACGGAATTCTGTCCAAATTTCTATAAATCTTTTTCAATTCATTTTTGTGTAGAATTGCTCTTAAAATAGTATTGAACTTCATTTTTGTAGTTTTTCTCTGTTAGTGTCCATGAGTTGAGTAGTTGCATTGGTCATTGTTGGTCTACATAAAATTAAAACAGCTAACATTCACTGGATGTCGGATAGGATCCCTATGTTAGCTATCAATGAAACATCTGCCGCTCATGACACTAGACCTGTTGTAAATCTTCTACGTCGAATTAGGTTTTATTTGTCATTTTTCTTGAGTTGAGGCTCAAATAGCCCCAGAGGTTGATAATTATCTGTGCTTCTCTCAAAGTTTTGACCAGGTATTCTTAACAGAAAGAGGAAACTTAAGTCGGCCACACACGCAAAAAAACCCTTCGGTTTTGAATTTGCTAAGTTTTAACTTGAGTTCAACGGTCACTTTTTTTTAAAACCTGTTCGGATTAAATCTTCATTCGTTACATAAACTGATTTTTGGTGCTTGATTAGTTAATAGCTGATAATCTGTTGAATTGCTTCAACCCCAGGAATTTTGTTGTATTCGTCAATGCCCGATCATTGCAGAGCGTTTCACGTTGTGCCAAATAATTTACACCATTCTGTCACATTTTTATCGTCAAAAGAGCTCATGTGATTTGAGGTCGGAAGAGGCACGGTTACTACTGAAAATTCAAAATTTACTTCAATAGTTCAGCAGGGATATTTAGGAAATATTTACAAATTAGTAACAATTTTCAGCATATCAAGGAAGATAAATAAAAATTCTTGGTTCGCTTTACTTTTTGTTTCCAATCCAACTATTTCTATTATCTTCTAAGTTACTATGAATGGTTCTAATGTCTTGTCAAAAGAGTTCTTATCACGTACTTTGGTCATGGGAAGAGGACACTGCTACTAATTATTATTATTTTTAGTAGTCGTAGTTATAGTAGTAGGGGTAATAGCAGTAGTTGTAATTGCATCAGCTTTTTTTTAAAGCTAAACGAATATCATGGGGAGTTAGAGTTCTTCCAAGAGATTTTAAAAGTCACTTAAAAATCTATTGATTGTGAGTATAAATAAAACAATTCATATTTTGGAAGGATACCGAAAAAAGAAATGCACAAAAGATTCCTTGGGGTGAACATGACAAGACATATATAAAGAACATGGAGGAGTGCAGATGTAAATGAAAGGGAAAGAGGGTTAATTGTAGTGTGTTTCGTTGCGGCAAAAGAAAAAGTTTGATAAATACTTGTTTACTGGTTGGATTGTTACAGTGTTTATTTTGTTGGCTAATATTTTGAATTATACGTTTAATTTGGTCATTAACAATATAGTTAGGAAACCATTTATTGCTGAGAGTTTGTTTTATGTTTTTATGCTTTTTATTTCTATATAAAATATTGTTTTGAAAGAGGGGATTAGTTTTGCACGGGATATTAGGTTTTTAATATTTGCTTTTTTATATCGGAATATGTGTTCACTTTTAAAGTTGACGGTACAGGAGTTGTCATTAGAGGGATTTTTGTAATTAGAAGTAGTGAAGTTATTATTATTATGAGTATCCATAAGAACATCTAAAAAGGAAATGTTATTGTTTTTGTTTTTTTCATGAATAAAGTTAAGAACTGATTTTTTTTGGAAGATGTTTTGTAGTATGTTGATTTCATTACTATCATTAGCAAGAATAAGAGAATCATCAACATACCTTAGGTACATTGAAGGTTTTCTAATGCTATTAGATATTTTATTTTCGAGGTCGGACTTGTAGAAAGTACAGAAGATCTGGCCCAAGACAGACCCCATAGATACCCCATCTATTTGAACGTAGATATTACCAAGATGGTCATGAAATGGAAGTTCAGTAGCGCATGTTCAGAGTATTTTTCGAATAATATTAAGGTTGATTTTAAGAGAAGGGAGAGATGGGTTGTTATACATGTTATTTATGATAGTATCAATTGTTTCATTGACAGGTACATTAGTGATTAGATTTTCGACATCCATCGAGGCTAATATACCATTTAATTGTATGCATAACTTGAATTAATTCATCTGTAGGTTATATGTTATATTTACTAAGTAAGTATGGTGAAATAAGAAGTTTTATTGTTTTTGTGAGTTCATAAATCAGTGTAGGTATTTGTGATATAATTAGGGGCAGAGGATTATCAGGTTTATGCATTTTTACGGTTCCGTATAGATAGCTAGTAATTAATAGAATTACTTTTGAAACCAGTGCTAATGAACTTAAATGTCTTTTGCTACTGACGCTATTTACTGAAATAAATTTGAAAAGTAAATTCTACACAATACAACAGTATAAATGCTCATTTATACAAAGTAGTAATGTACATACAAAACTTACATCACTTTTGTGATATATCCTCCCCTGATGATCGCCCAAGTTTGGGCAGAAAGTACTTGGGAAATAACTAATTATGGAAGGTTTATTAACCAATTCCTGCCGAATATTATAAGATCAATGCAGCAGCTCAAAAGGATTAACAAAAAATATGTAGACAAAAATGTCTAAAACGTTCAATCAAATATGTATCAAGGAAGAAATCCTGCCTATATATATACATGAAAACGGCTGGCTACTTTCGCTTTTTTATGCTAAAACGCTTTACACTATCACACATCATCAGATATAGATGAAAAGACGTAGGTATATATTAGAAATGAGCAGGTATATCGCTGCATATAGTATAAGATAACTATTCAACAGAAATATGCTTTCGTATTAACAAGAAATATTTTGATGTACAGAATGAGAGATTATTAATAAAAAGTTGAGCAATTAGCACAAACTAGATCATTCATATTTATAAGAAAAGTAAAAGCACACTTGACTTTCTTTTTTCCGTTTTCACTTTAGTGCTCTGATAAACATTTTGCCCAGAAGATGAAAATGTAGGAGAATTACAGTCTAAAAATATGCTATCACTTGTATTACACAGTTTATATAGAATGTCGTTACACAGAATTTTATCTATTAAAATGAAAATTTAATACAAGGGTAAGATTTAATTATGTACGTCGTGGGCAGTAGAATAAATACCATGGCGCGGTTTAACATCATATTAAAAGACGGGCTTCAGAGATGCTTTGACCACTACAAAACTCATTGGAATATTTATGTTGAATAGATAATGATTATTCTAAAAAATATTATTTCATTCATGGTTCATTTCTGTCTTAGTAAACGCAATTTCAGTCAATATACTTTTTGGACATTCTACCTATATGCGATATTCAAAAAAAAAAAAAAAAACCGCTGTGAAAGCAGGAAGGACATTGCCTGTTGTAGAAATTTTTCTTCAATATTCTTTTGAGTTTTCAATCCATGATGGTCCAGCTACATTCAATAAAATTCATGACAAAGGATTGACATACACAAATTATTAATTACTTAAGAGCTGGTCTGTCTAAAATGTCATCAGGTTGATTCAGTAAAAAGCAACCAATTTTGGAAAATATTACATCTAACCCAGCTTTAAAATTGACCCTATTTTAAAATTGACTTTTTGTTGCATCCTGTCCGTGGCGGAGAGGTTGGGTAATGCATGAATATGTTATTAAAATTGCTGACAGTGGATGAAAACATCAGAAATACCAAAATGCTTATATTGAATGTCCTTATGAATGAAAAGAACGTGTTCAAGGTCAGTACTCCTGAGCTGTTTTACAGTTAGGGTTGCAAAGTTAACAAATAAAATAAAATCAGTGTTTATACTTTCCAGACAATAACCAAATACTGTTTCGGGTAGAGTTCTCTTCTCTTGGAAAAAGGTCCTATTTTTGTCGAAGTCAATTCTGTTGAATAGATCTGCATTTTGTCTGCCATGTTTAACCTATGCACTCGATTAGTTTTGTATAGCGACAGAAATAATACTCTACCTATTCGTTGTATTGTATCGCTGTCCTTGGAATGATTGCAACAAGCTTCTGATCAAATTCAACATATGTGTACTTTTCAACAGAGGCTTTCTTTTCAATTTCGGATTGCTAGGGTTGACCTTAACGAAATGCAATGATTTTCTTTCTGTCATTCGAGATCTACACGAACACATGTATTTCACAACGAAAAATGGAGTTGTCAATTTTGATGCTATTTGACGTTAACCCATTTCACCTCAGGATTGACTAACAGTAATCGCTATTTGTAGATCTGACAATTCTTGTGCTGTTCGAGTAGAAGTCATTGTAAAGTGGTTGTTGTGTACCCATTTCGTTTGCGTTTAGATTAAGCGGATCGATTTCAATGGACATTGGTTCATTTATATTTAGGGCTAAAGAAAATAGTGACCATTTAACGATGGCTGATATCTGTATATACTTGCTACTACACACTTGGTCACATGTTTCTCCTAGTTGCACCGAGAAAGTCAGAATTAGTTACAAATTAGAATGAATAAAAATAAATAAATACTAGCTTAGTGTGAACCACGCACAAATGCACTAACATACTCATACATGAAAATATATATTATACATAATGTATATAATATATATCATATGTATAATACATCATTAAAATTAACCCAGTGTACATCAGCAGTATTATAAAATCCCATCAGATATAGGTTGCTGTCACTTCATTTGAATGTTAGATCAATATACAAAATAAAATTATGCATGGAATATGTACATGATAATGATTAAAATGGGATATATAATAGATTGGTATATCATACAAAATTTTATTCATACAGTATTCTGCATTGTAGATTAATATATATGAATATATATTGTTATCTACAGAGAGAGTGTTTCGTTTTATCACAACTCATCAGTGTGGCCAGACACGGGAGATGCATCCAGCTGGGATCGAAACGCAGCTGATTT
>OY757911.1:76989684-77002184 GCA_963585895.1 Sepioteuthis lessoniana
AATGAACAGCCTTCGTTGCTGAGAAGACGCTGTATTTAATACTGTGCTTAAGTCGGCTGTTCTCTTGGGCTTGCTCAACGATTGTTGTCATACGTATGGGTATGAGAAATAGATACGTAATATGTGATTCTAGGCCTTACATTACGTTATATTATATTGGCGTACTTGGATCGGTCATCTCTCATCTCTTCCTCCTCACTTCAATTCATTTCATCTCTTCTTCAGTCGGTTACCTTGTCACTTCGGTCACACACCTCCTTGGATGGGTCAGTTCATCCCCTCCTCCTCACTTCATTTGGTATCTCCTTCAGTCGGTCGTTTTGTCATCTCGGTTGTTCACCTATTTGGATTGGTCAGTTTTCATTTCCACCTCGCTTCATTTCGTCACTTCTTCAGTCGGTTGTCTTCGTCACCTTGGTCACTCTGATGACACCTTCGTATTGTCGTTTTTGTTTTTCATCGCTGTTTTTACTTGTTAAGGAATTACAACGCGACCACCATTTCATAGGCACATCTTCAGTGTTATTTCTTAATAACTTTTCTCTTCATTACCCTCTCGGTCTAAACGGAATGTTAGAGCAAGTTAGGGTTTTCAACCGATCAAATCGGGTCTTTATCACAAACTGACTCACATATTTCTAACTCAAGAACCATTCTAACCACCTGATATAAACCATCCAATTAGAGCCATAGTTTCAGATTGGTGCTGAATTTAATATCTATCAATCAAAATAGCTGACTCTTTTTCCTAGACTCAACTTATATTACATGTCAAAAAATTGATCTCAACGATCTATTATGTAATAGTAACATCATGAAAATACAAAATATGTAGAGCTATGCATATATTTCCAAACGAATAAAATAAAGCTTGATGCGTTTTCCCTGATGATTAGAATATGAGAATGCTTTTAATAAACCCAAAACATATTTTGAATTTCGTAAATTATTGATTGAAGAATAATTTTGTACTTTTTTACAGCGAACTCGAGTTGCAAATGATTGTAGCCGTGACAAGGAAAAGGTTCCATGATATTGTTAGGGTATTTTCTACTGGAAAATTTTTTTCTCACTTTAATTTATTCTCCTCTGCCAGTCTTAATTTCTCTTTTTTTTCCCTCTCTCTCTCCGTCTTTAGTTCTCTATCTCACTTGTCATGGCCCCAGACTCCGATGGGGACTTTAATAAAAATGTGTGGCTTTCATATTCCTACCTGAACATGCATTAAATGGCAACATTGAACGTGTTAGACTCCGAAAAGGATTCCTCCTGCAATTTCACGTAAAAAAAATATTTATCATGCAATCTTTTTTCGATTTTTTCCGACCTCTTCTCATTTGTATTAAATCCTTATCTTACCGTTTTGAAAAGATAACGCCTATACATAGCCCATGCTGAGATTTTTGCAATTTAACTTTTGACACTTGCGGGAGCTGTCAGCAAGAAATTTACTCAAAAAGTAATTGGAATCTGTTTTATTCGGAAATGGGAAAATTCTCCTAACTATCTAGTTTTTACACCAAGCTAGTTGAAGTGACAAGATGCTCTAGGAAATTGGTTTGAAATTACAAATAAATAAAGAAATAAATAAAAATTAATGAATTGCCTTATTATTGTCACATGTAAAACCACAGAACGTCTTTTGTTCGTGAATATCTGAAATGTTTTTAAGATAAGGCCTTGTACTTTTCTATAATGTAAGGGGGCGTTAGTATATGAGCAGTGAATAGTCACCTGTACTGGTCTAAGAGTTAGCAAAGTAAGCAGTCTGACCATTAATAGTGAATTTGAGTGTCACTGGGTGGTACATAGGTCTGGCCTAGTGTCACAATTACGTAAATCATAGTAAATAACTATATGGCCAGCGAAAGGCTAAAAATGATGAATGACAAGTACAGTGACTGCTTATTTTGGAGTTGTGGAGCATCACAAATTCAGATAAAGCTATTCTCTCTGTGCAAACTTCTGCGCCAAAAAGCAGCGTCTTAATGCTACATCACCTTTCTCTCTCTCTCTCTCTCTTGCTCTCTCTCTCTCTCTCTCACACACACACACACATTCTCTCTCTCTCTCTCTCTCTCTCTTTCACTCCCATACACGGACACACTCAGTTTTAAGGCGTAGAAAGTAAAACGAGACAATATCAATATTCTGCGTAAAATTGTTTGATATTGGACTAAATAATCTGTATATAATTTTTTCATATTGTGTGTATCTTATTGGTATGCTTATCTTCTATGACGGCAACAATAAAACAAGTGAATATATGAGACTTTATTGAATGATAATTAAAATGATGATTGACAATAGCGGTGAAAAATTGAATTGCAATTAAGATTATCATTATTATTATTATTATTATTATTATTATAAAAATTCCAAAGTTTTACGTCAAATTGGTAAAAGTTATTGATATTCTTCAAAGATCCTAAATGGATGTCTTTAGCATACGCTATATATATATATATATACATATATATCTTATAAATCTTGAGCTGACGAAATGGCTGAACGGTTAGATACCGTGTCTATCGTAAAGTTAGGCGGGTTTCAGATCCCAGTTTGAAGTGTCTTGGATATTTAGCCAAACTGAAGAGTTGTGATACAACGAAAAAGTCTGTATGTGAATGACAACATATAAATATATATATATATATATATATATGTGTGTGTGTGTGTGTGTGTGTGTGTGTGTGTATATATATATTGTGTTAAAATTCTATTTTCTAAATATTCAAATTGCATATTTTCACCTGAATAAATTATAGTTTCGCCCATAATTTTATAATTTTACTGGAATATTAAGCAATCAAAACTGATATTATAATTTTTTTTGTCAGTAAAATATATCATGGTTTTACAATTTCTAGTTAAATTTTGCGTGATCAAAACGTATATTATTGACATTATTTATTACCCAATTCAACAGAATTCAAAACTGAGACCAAAAATAAAATTGCCACATTTCTCTGACCAAAAATAAATTAGTACGATTACATAAAAGCAGTATTTATTTTTCATCATCATCATCATGTCGTGCCGCCAGCTTGGATATCACTGACCCTCTCTCACCACTCCTCCCTATCGTTCATCGCTTCTGGCAGGTCCTCAGGGCTACATTCCGTAATCTCACTGAGCTGCCGTATGTAGGTTCGAGCTGGTCGTCCTGCTTTTGCTCGGCCATATGAGGGGGTCTATTGGAGAACATCACTTATGAGCTCGTCCTTGCTTCTCCAGCAGTGTCCTGTATGTCTGGCTCGTCTAACTTGTATAGTTTTTGTGATGGAAGGTAGGTGGCCGTACAGCTGGTGCTTTGTGAGGTGTTGATTTCAGGACTTGTTCAAAATTGCTTGCAGCATTCTTGTGTATTTGCCGTCAAGCTTTTTCTCCATACGTTTAACGGGCGTCCATGTTGTGCACCCATATAGCAGTATAGACACGACCGCTGCTTGGAAGACACTGCATTTCATTTTATCGGTCAGGTCTGACTTCCATATGACCGATAGCCTATCGACAGCTGTCCATGCCTTTGTTATTCCTGTGTCGATGTCTTTTTCGGTTAATGAGACACTGCTTCTTAGGTAGACGAACTTGTCAACTTGTTTCAGAGAGCTACCGCCGAGTGTGGAATTGTCACCCGTTTGATAAAAGCATATGTATTCCGTTTTGTGTACATTGACATGGATGCCAATGTCTATGGCGGCTTGTTCCAGACTATGCAGTAGTGTTTCGGCTTGGACGGGTGTATTTGCCAGAATCGCTATGTCATCGTCGGTAATTGTTTTAGCGGGATTCCTTTTGCTTCGTTTTTTTATCAGCTTGAAGACGTTTTCTTTGATTTTATCAATCGATATCCTAAGCACGTTGTCTTGACAGATGATAAAGAGGTATGGGTATAGTGTGTCTCCTTGCAGTACACCTGCAACAATGTCGAAGTAGTCTGTGTCTCCATCCGGGGAACGAACTTTTACTTTGGTGTTTCTATAGAGCATCATTACGACTGCGACGGTTTCTCTAGGTAGGTCGTAGGCGAGTAGAATTTGCTCCATCTTTCCTCTGGGAATGGAGTCAAAGGCCTAAGTAAAGTCGACAAATAATATTGTTGCCTCTAGGATTTTTTGCACATACACCTTCAAGAATTCGACAGATAGTCCAAATTTGTGACGTGGTGGATCTATTTCTCCGCAAGCCATTTTGGTTCTTCCTATGTATGTTGTCTATTTTGTGTTCTATGGGGTTGCGTAGTTGGGCATTGTATAGCTTAGCCACTATGGACGTAGGTGTTATACCTCGGTAGTTCTTGGCTAATCCGAGGGTGCCTTTTTAGGTAAGGGGAGGATGCATCCCTTCATCCATTATTATTTTGATTATATACAACATTACAGTGTCGGAGTTGTATGTTGTCGAATTTTCTGGTCATCCACACTTCTGGGGGTATTTCATTGAGCGTAGCTGCCTTTGTATTTTTAATTTTTCTCAGTATCAAGTCGAGTTTTTCTTGAGTAAACGGTCCTAGTTTGATGTCTAATTGCTTACTAATAATTCTCGTGATTGGTTCATGTGTAACTTTCGGTAGGTTTCTTCGTAGATTCTCGAAATGCGGTTTCCACAGTTTTATTCTTGTTAGTTTGTAGCTTTCAGTTTAGCTTTGGCTGTGCTCTTCGTTTATCGTTTGCCAGGCTATCCTGGATTGCCTATCTTCCACTGAGTCTCTAATCTTATCTATCTGATTTTATATGTATTATGTCTGTTCTTTTAGGTATATGCTTGCTAATTCCTTTTGTGCCTTTTTTTAGTTTCAGGGCATTTGTGTTCATTGTGTTCTTCCTTTTGCATTTGGAGCTAGTTTTCACGTCTGCACGTTTTACTCTGACCGCTAATGTCTGCCATGAGACTTTAGATTTAGTTCTAAGTTTTGTTTGTATGCATTTCGCTGCTACCTCTAGGTGTGCGTTGACGAAATCCTCATCTACGTCATTTGGGGTACGTATTTCTGTCTTCTCCTATAGTGCATCGAATTTGTTTTTCAATGCTAACACATATTTATCTCTAATAAATTTATCCCTGTTGTTAAGAAGGGCCCAGTCATAGAGTTTGGTGGTCGCTGTTCGTGTGGCGTTTCTTGGTAGGCTCAGTCGTATTTTTGCCGTGACAATTCGGTGATCGGAGGACACAACCTCGAAAGAGGAGTATGTATCGCAATTTATTGCGCTATTTTTCCTTTTTATTTGTTTATAAACTCGTAGACTATCTGTGCTTTAGTGTTGTTTGCGTATCAGTAGTTCCATTTTCTATTGTAAAATCTGTTAGATGTTGTCCATTCCTGTTGGACGAGTTATGTAGGCCGTATTTGTGGTTTTATGTCGCCGCCAATGACGAGAACGTTGTGTTTTGGAATGCGATGCACTAGAGAGGATAGCTCATCGTAGAAGGCGATGAGTTCATTTTGTTCACTTACATTGGTAGAGTTGTAGCAGAAGATGATTGTTGCTCTGGGGTTGCCATTAAAAGTAGCTACCATAATCCTAGCTTGTATTCTCTCTAAGGTATTAAGTGATTTTAAGGCTCTTGGTTCAATAAGTATTCCTACACCTCCTACCGTCGCATCACCGTGGAAAATTGATAATAAGTTAGGATACTATTTCGATGGTTCTGAATGAATTCAATTGAAGACTGATGATCCTAAAACCGTGTTCTTCTTTAAGTATATTCGTTTGCTCATGCAGCGATAGCTTAATAGTCTCAATCTCGATCGTAAATATATGGAAAAGTTGGGCTTATAATATATACTCAATGTTTTGTTACTGAATTTATATACATGTTGGATTATTAAACGCTAGTACTTTACTTTAAGGAAATCCTCGTATACATTTCTCGTCGAACAATCGTGGTTGAATCTCCGTTGAACTTTTAATTACAGCTTTTGATCATTGTGGGTATTTTACGTTTTATCACTACAGTTTTAATTTCGAAATATCGAGCACTATTTTCGACATATATTTGCTAACTTTGGTTGTTCAATCTCATCTTTATATTACTACTCTTATCTATCTATCTATCTATCTATATATATATATATATATATGTTAAAGTAGCTATAAAAGGATATATATATATATATATATATATATATATATATATATATATATATATATATATATCGGATCAGAGTCCGAAGACAATGGGTGTGGGTTATTCGCTTATAGAATATATGAGGAATTTCATATAAATCCATGGGAGTGGTCTATGTATGGTTATTGCCTATCCAGGTTTATATCATAAAATTTACCTACAGAGCGAATACAATGCAATTAGAAGAAAACTCAAACCTGGTTTCTTAATTTTTTAAAATACTTTATTGTTTTACCCTCATGTTCTTTCGCCCGAGAATTTAGATTAACATAGTTTTTTTCTTACATATATATAGACTTTAATCGATATTTGCTACTTTTCGACCTCAAATTAAACGTTTTAACCCATCTGATGAGACGAAGAGTATAATGATATTGATCACTGAAATAAATCTATAATGACAATTTAACCAGGTTTGAGCTCTCTATTAATTGTATATATATATATATATATATATATATATATATATAAAGCAACACCTCCGCACGAGCAGAATGCGACAAAAAGTCTATTTTCGAGCGGAGTTTAATAGGTTTGAACTCAGAGTTTTTTTTTTCTTGACAGGATTTCGTCGCACATTTAAAGGGCACAGTCTCTCCAACTATTTACCCCTAGCTGGAGGGAGAATAATTGGATTCATACCTTTCCAACAGCCTCTTCGATGATTTGAACTGGAGTCAGTGGGTCCATTTCCTACGAGAGTAGTTATTTCAGCACGAACTCCTCCACACACACACACACACACACACACACATATATATATATGAAGAGAGAGAAATGTAGAGAGAGAGAGAGAGAGAGAGAGAGAGAGAGAGAGAGAGAGAAAGTCTGGGAAGATTGAGTAATGATTAAATGAAATGTGTTTTTACATATTTGAAACAATAAAACTTGTCTCTTTCCTTGATAAGAGCAGGAAAAATTTGTTAAAGCACTAATATACATCAACATAGTAGTAGCAAGAAATCAGTGCATAGAAGTTTACATTCAAACAAGAAAATACATTTGGTGTATATAAAATATCTCTTTATTTACCATGTCTCTTTAAAAGAGAAAGAATATTTATGACGCTTTGATGTATTTATAATACTTCGTGGTAATAATCAGAAGAAAAGAATTTTACGTCAATACAACTATCTCTATCATAAGAGTAAACAAGAAAGATAAAAAATTTTGCTTGTAGAAATAGTCAAGCGATGTTAAATATTGATATAATCCGAAGAACTGAAAGCTGGAAGTAATATATATATATATATATATATATATATATATATATATATATATATATATATATATATTCCATCTTCTTAACTGCCTGGTGATTATTGTTTTGCCAAAAATTTCAAGAAACCCAGGGTTGCAGAATATTTTCCATGGATTATGTACACATATGTATATATAATATATATCATATATCATATATATGATTTCGGGATTTCGGGCATTTTAAGCAGATTCTTTAAATTTTTTTTCTATTAAGGTATACGTCCTTCTTTACAGGTAACTTTTAGTTTAGCTCTTGAGGGGCTCTTTTTTTTGCTCATTTCATTTACTGTCTGCCATCTTATTCGATACTACCTCTACCCGGCAACGCCTTGCTGTGGCGCAGTTTGTTTAAATAGGGAAAAAAAGAAGAACATACATGTTTCTTATGTGTTTTATTTTCCAATACTTGTGGATACACAATATATTTGGTTGTTCCATTTTCTGTGTAGATATAGAGATTGTCTGGATTGCCAACTCTGGAACAGGCAACATATAATTGCCCATGTGAGAAGCAATCAGTGAGTAAATATAAGCCACACAATTCTAAAGATTGTCACTGTGCTCTGTTGATCGTGATTGCAAATGCCAATCGAATTGGGAATTGCAATCTCTTAAATCGAAATGATATATCTGTTGGAATCATAGGAATTCGCGAATTGAGGACATCTTCACCTTTGAAAGGTCCAGTCAAAATTTTTGCTTCTATGATGTCGGTCATTAATTTTTTCACTGAAAGACGTGTACCATTACAAAGCTTGGGCTGATTAATATTTCGCAACATGATAATTGGCAAACCATAAAATATTTATTAAACAACAAAATAAATGGGATATCAATAATGAAGAAAAAATTTAAGAATAAGTTTTTAGCATAAAAAGAAATTTACTTACAACTGGACCAAAGAAATATGGTTTAAAGTTTATTAACGAAAGAAAACTTCTTAAGGAATGTCTTTCGTTGAAGTTAATCAACAAAAAAGAAAATAAAATATTTAGTAAAGAATTCGTTACTACTGAACTGACGAAATATGGTTTAAAGTTTAGTGTCTTATCGATAATAATAATAATAATAATAATAATAATAATAATAATAATAATAAAACGAAAGAAAACTTTTTAAGCCATGTCTTTCGTTGAAGTTAAACAACAAAAAAGTAAATAGAATATTTAGTAAACAATTCGTTACTACTGAACTGACGAAATATGGTTTAAGAAAGAAAACTTTTTAATGGATGTCATTCATTGAAGTTAAACAAAAAAAGGAATGTTGAAAAAATAAAATAAAATATTTTGTAAACAATTCGTTAGAATAAAAAAAAAAATACTTACTACTGAACCAAAGAAATATGGTTTAAAGTTTATTGTCTCCGTTTAAGTTAACCAAAAAAGAAAGAAAAGTGATATGGCTGAAAAAAAATCACGAGTAAAATTCTTGGAAAATGGAAGTAATTGTTTTCCTTCATAATTTGCGTTTGGCTTTTCTCGGAGAAAAACGACTTATTAATTATAATTTTTTTAATTATTGTAATATTTTTAGATAATAAGTATATAAAAATACTCCTGAATTCGAATAAGATACTCTCAGAAAATTTTAAAGCATTTAGTGGTATAAAACTGGAGATTATCGGTTAGTAACAAACATTTACATTTTTATTTATATAGATTGTCTCTCTTCAACCTAGTTTATAATTTTATTGATCTGACCTTGAATGTTTCTATTTGTTCTTTTTGGTATGCATTGATTAGTTCTCTTATTGCCTTCTCAAGTTTCTGAGCGTTGGCATTGGTTGTTTTTTTTTAATTACATAGAAATGCTGTTTTCACATTGTCTCGTTTTTTTTTGTTTTTTTTTTCTTAATTTCTAATGTTTCCCATGGAACTAACCTATCACGAAAATTATCCATAACCAACTAGACATCAAACTAGGATAGTTTACTCAAGATGAACTTGACGTACTTCTTACAAAAATTAGAAACAGGAAAAATGCTGGTCTTGATAAAATACCACCAGAAGTATGAAAGACAATGAAATTCGATAACTTACTGCTCCGATTCTGAAACACTGCATCTAACTAGATCATAATAGAGAGATGGAAAAAAGTTGGATCCTCCCCTTCCCCAAGAAAGGTGACCTCAGAATCACCAAGAACTACCGAAGCATAACCATTACTTCCATAGTGGCTAAGACTTATAATGTTTTGCTCTTCAATCGCATTGAACCAGAAGTCGAGAAAATTCTTAGAAAGAATCAAAATAGTTTTCGGAGAAACGGATCCATAACATCTCAGATTCTGGCAATCTATCGAATATTAGATAGAGTTCATGCCGAAACCTTGAGTTGACATTCTTATTCATAGATTTTTACAAAGCATTTGACTCCGTACACAAAGGTAAGATGGAGCAAATACTTCTAGATCTCCCCAAAGAAACAGTCACAGCTATTATGATGCTCTATATAAGTACAAAAGTAAAAGTTTGCTCCCCAGATGGAGACACAAACTTATTTGACATTGTTGCTGGTGTTCTACAAGGGGATACATTTGCGCCATATCTGTTTATAACTTGCCTAGACTACGTACTTCGAGCATCGATTAATCTAATGTAAGAAAATAGATACACAAACTATTACAGACAACGCAGATTATATAGCACTTTTAATAGATACAACTACCCAAGCCGAATCTCTGCTGTATAGTCTCAAGCAGACAGTAGGTGGCATTGGCCTTTATGTGAATGCCGACAAAAAGGGACGCATATGTTTTAGTCAAAAAGGACACATCTCCACTCTAAATGATGGTTCTCTGAAAATAACTGAAAAGGTCACGTACTTCGGTAGCAGCGTCTAATCTCCTGAAAATGATATCTAATTTCACCTATCTTAGGCGTGGACTACTATCGATAGGTTATTCATCATAAGAAACTCTGACCTATGTGATAAATTAAGCACAATTTCTCCCAAGTAGCGGTTGTATCAATTCTATTAGATGGATGCACCACATGGACGCTGACATATCTTATAGAGAAAAAGCTAGACGGGCACTGTGGAAGAATGTTGCGTGCTATATTGAACGAATCCTGGAACTAACATCCACGAAACAACATCTCTAAAACCATCCAAATAAGACGAACAAGACATGCGGAACACTGCTGGAGAAGTAAGGACGAACTCATAAGTAACGTTCTTCAATGGACTCTTTCACACGGACGTGCGAGTGTTGGCCGACAACAAGAACTTATCTACAACAGCTCTGTATGGACACTGGATGTGTTCTGGAGGACCTATCGGAATCGATAGATGATAGGACGAATAGAGAGAGAGAGAGAGAGAGAGAGAGAGAGAGAGAGAGAGAGAGAGAGAGAGAGAGAGGGTATAATGTTCAAAATGGCTGTGACATTTTTAGATGACTATTTTCATTCATTATTCTCTTTCGAAAATAATCTTGGAGTGTAAACCCATATTTCATTGATGTGGGAATCAAGTAAGTATATTTAGATTACTATGAATTATTTACAATAATACAGTTATTAAGAAGAGTTTTCCACATACACACACACACACACACACACACACACACACACATATATTTATATATGTGTTTATATATATATATATACTGATTGATTGAATGAATCTTATCGCATGTCAACCCCTCTAGGGTTTTTCTATATCGAGAAATTTCGGTAATTGTGTTTACTGTACATTTACATCAACATTATGGTGTTTTTCTAAGAAGCTTTTGTACACAGTTATATGATATCTCGAATTCCTATCAAATGCATATAATGTAATCATTTCAGTCATTATTTGTATTTGATAATAGTCATTTGTTTGTGTACAGTAATATGGTTTGAAGTAAGTAATCATAATTCATTGTAAGTATTATAGCTTCTAGTAAACTTTTTAGCTATCAAACTTTTTGTTTAATGGCATATAAACTTTATTCAGTTATTTAATATCAAAGCCATCCCTAAAGAAGAACAGTATTAGTATTATGAAGCCCATAGGCGGATCGATAGTGGGATTCATATCTTTCCGATTGCATTAGTTCGTAAGTGAGTCCAGTCGCATAACTGGATTTCGAAATCGTTTGCTACGATGTCACAGTTAAGCACGTTCACCACTTGGCCAAAGCAGGGTACCTCGGGTGGTGTAATGGTTAGCAAGGTAGACTAGAAAACCTGTACGAGTGTGTTCGATTCTCATTAGGTGCCCCATTCATACAGCCTTGTGCTATATATTAGCAAAAATCTTAGTAAATTACCACCACTTGGCCAAACCGTATTAAATACAAATAATTTACTCGCGTCTGTATAGTATCAAGCATTCCTATTCAATTATTTTCAAATAGATCTATTCGATCCATAGACAGGATGCAAACAACTGATACTACTCCGGATCAGTTTGGACTTGGGAGTAATGGCAACAAAGAGCCACTCTCTGCTCACCAGAGCTCCCAAATTGTAGCCTTACCATCAAATGCAATTCCGTGCATTACCCAGGACACTATTTTTTTCTGAGGGTGTCTTACTAATGATCAGGAGATACAGTTAACTTATTCTAAGCCCCCAACCCACAACAGGACAAAGAGTCTTCTGAAATGCTAATTAGGTCTCATAGTTAGTATTTTTGATTTGGGTAGATATTCACCAGCTGGCAGATTCTGTGGTTATCACACCATCAAGATTTATAAGTAAGTTGGTGAGCTTAGTCGAGGTCGACCAGAAGGCTCCCTTTTCAATAGCTACAACAGTGAGGTGTTGGGGAAGACGCTACTCCTTTCCCAGGATTGCTCTGCTTTACCCTTGATACGTACCTTATATTGCTGAGTGTTAATCAAGTACGTATCAAGTACCATTTTTAAAGTCTTTGGTATGACACGACCGGGGATTGAACTCAGGTCTCCCGGACCATTTGCGTACACTCTACCCACGAGGTATAATATCCAGCTAATAAGTGCCTGGTTTAATTTGAAATATGGTCAGTGTTTTAGAGTTATTTCAACAAATAATCATAAAAAGTTTCATAACTGTTTTTTTCTTACAATGTTTAATATGCCAAACTTTTTATAAAGAAATAAAGAACATTCTTAACGATCTGGCACGTAGC
>OY757911.1:77004684-77052184 GCA_963585895.1 Sepioteuthis lessoniana
GTTGCCGTCTGAAGCATGACAAATACACTCAACACACTAAAGTCTGACTATTCTTTTTATCCTTAAATAATCTTTTTTTCAGGTTTTAAATCAGTTTAACTTTTAAAAAATCCTCTAGGATCAGAATTTTTGTCTATTCAAGTACATAAGACTGCAAAATAAGATTAATCTTATTGCATTTGGTAAATTTTCAAATTTATTATTGAATTATATTTTAAAATGACAGCTATGTAATAATGAAAAATAAATTCTGTAAATATGTTTTACTGGCGATTTAAAAAAATCAATATAAAATTTTATTTTTAAAGTTTTTTTGGCTGATGAGTCATATGATTGAAAACTTTGAAAGTTATCAATGAGGTTGTCTATGAGCTGCTGATCATGTGGACTCCCAGGCTTATGGAATTTATAAATATTATTCAATTTTGTCAACACCTTAGGAGGGGTAAATTAAGAAAATTTATTCGTTGTCCTTGAACAACAATGCCTACAAAACACAGAGGAATTTAAAACACGAATAAAGGTAGCGCATGGCAATTATTCTTGCAATACACTGCTGTCTCTGGGTCCAGTTTTGACATGTGATATATATTACAGAACAAAATTTAAATGCATGTGAATTTTTTTTTTAAATCCATAATATTATGTCTTTTTTGAAACAACTCATAGAAGCTTAAAATACTTAAAGCATATTTCAAAACAGTGATTTATTCATTTCAAAACTGAAAAACCATCTTTAAATAATAATGGTGATTCAATAATCAGAAATATAATTGGCGTTATCAACGATAATTTCTCACTGTACCATATTATTTTGCTAATGAGTTAATATAGGTTTACGCTGTACAGACATACACAGACACACATACACACACATACACAAACACACGCACACATAGATAGATAGATAGATAGATAGATAGATAGATATCCGGGCCATTGGCCTAATGAGTAGAGTGTTCGTCAATGGTCCAGGTTTCAACCCCAGGTCGAATTATGCCAAAGACTCAAAAAATGGAACTTGATTCCGCATCTTAAAATTCAGCATCATAAAGTAAGAATCAAGGGTAAAGTGGATCAATCCAGGGAATGGAGTAGCACTCTCCCCGGCATCACGGTGTAGTAGCTATTGAAAATGGAGCCTTCAGGTCACTCTCGACTGAGGTCGACAACTTTACTTTATATATATATATATATATATATATATATATATATATACACCCCTATTCCCATAGGGTTGAGTTCTCTAGCGAAGAAGTAACCGTGTTGCCATTAGCTTTCATTGCAAGCCTCTTCTTATCTGAATTGAGGTCTCGGCAGCCGTTGAACGGATGTATGTAAACAATAGTAATTGTGATTCATAACCGTTTAAAATTTACTACACAGCTAATGGCTGCTGGTGGCTGAATGGTTAGGAGCTTTGACTTGGCGTTTGAGTCAAACCGGGTTTCGATCTCAGCTATGGGTAGCAACTGTCTAGCCACACTGATGAGTTCTGATAGAATGAAACAGATCTGTCTGTGGATGACTATATATATATATTTATAAACCAAAAATCGGTCACATTAAGATAAATTTATTTCCCTCCTGTTTCAAGGATTGATATAAATCAACGTTCTGAAAAAACAACAGTTTTGTCTGTTAAATTTGAAGTAGGGTGAGACCGAATGTAGTTTTACTCGTCATAATTTTTTTAATACTTATTGTGTCTAAAAGGTTTAGGCTAGCTTTAATACATAGGAGAAATAGTTTTTTTTTTCGTTTTTTTCTCTCTGCCTGGTGGTAAATTTATTTCGTTTCTGGTTGGATCTGAAAAAGTCTGTTAATTTTTTTAGAGCATTGATTTATATCAATGCTTGTAACAGGATGGAAATAAATTTATTATCTTAATGTAACCGATTGTTGTTGTCTTTTTCGAAAAAAGATATTTGCTCTGTGGGTTTTGTTTGCATTGAGCTCCTTACCAGGATTATTTAATGTAATATTATATTTTTGAATATTTCATTCGTTCTGATTTGAGATTTCCAAATTCCGGCTCATTAAATAAGTTTCCAGACTTTTTTCGTATGGGCACTTTTATTGGCAGTACACATATGAAACTCTAGTCCCCTTCGGACTAATCTCCTCCGGCTGCCATGCACTTGTTCTACCGTTCCAACAACTTCTGTAAGGCCCCATCGAAGTCCACTTGTGTGAGCGTGTCAATGACCTTCGTCACAGCCTCTTTCATCTCCTCAATTGTCTCATAACGACAGCCTCTGAGCTTACAGAATAACCAAAAGTCACAGGGAGCAAGGTCTGGTCAATAGGGAGGCTGAGGAACTGTCTTGATGCCCATCTTGGTCAAATAGTTAATGACAAGGATGGAGTTGTGGACTGGTGTATTGTCCTGGTGTAAATGCCACAAAGCCGATTTGAAGAGTGCTGGCCTCTTCCCTAGGCATCTCTTGCTGAACTCCCTTAAAACCTTAACATAGTAACCCTAACCCTAACCCTTTGGCCAATCAACTGTGGTGTATTGACTTCCTTACTCCTCTCACACCTCTCATTATCACCCACAGACGCCCTACCTTCCTTCATTTCCTTATGCCACTCAAAAACTTATGCTTGACTCATGCCAGATGCTCCAAAAGCAGTCTGAAGCATTCCATACGTTTCTGTGGCATTTTTTCCAAGTTTAAAACTGAATTTTATGGCATACCGTTCTTCTAAAGTGTCCTCACGTCCAGATTGCATTTTTTAAATTCATCAGCCGTGACAATCAGGCTTTAGTAAGGTGTATTCCAATTGCTGCTGTAGCTGTTCATTTGAACCTGAAATCATAAAAATTCTTCAGTCATCTCACAAGATGTATAGCAATAAGGTACTGAATTTTGAAGAGTCTACAACAATTTTCAATGCCTGTACCAAAAAATGTCTGGACATATATATATATATACATATATAAGATAAAAGAGTTAGCTATCCGACAAAACGCAAATAAGTAGAAAGTAAAAATCTAAAGTTAGTGTGAACTATTTGTTTTAATAAAAAGATCACGTTTTTAAGTACTTTTACTAATTATCACCTGTCAATATATATATATATATACAGTCAGATAGATAGATACATGGAAAGAGAGATAAGGAGAAGCAAAAGAGAGATAAGGAGAAGTGAAAGAGAGATTCTATATGCGTGTTTAAAGAGTTTTTTAAAATGAGTTTTAAAAGATTTTGGTTTTTATAACATAACAAACATATGCAAACGCAGACTTCGATAAAACTGAGTTGCTGATGAATTTAAAAAGGGGAACGCTGTCAACGGAAATAGAATACTATCAAGAAATACGCATTACACATGTATACAACCCCTGATGACGGCCTATGAAGGGTTAGAAAACGATCGGGACAATTCAACCACGAATTCCAACCTGAAACCAAGACACTTATCAGGAAACCCGAAAGGATCTTAATTAAATTATACACATAAAATGTGTTTTTACTATTTAATCAAACATGTATATATATATATATATATATATATATATATATATATATATTCCCTTCATTCATTCATTTAGATCTATCTTTCTATCTATCTATCTATCTATCTATCTATCTATCAAATAGTTTGTCTTTTTTAAGTTGTTTTAGTTCACCTCTCCATCTATCAATTGCTTGCATTTTTAACTTTCCCTTCCCTGCTAAATTCTTGAAAAGAATCATCTATTGATTTTTATAGTTCACATCACGTCATTAATGCTTCATTGATTTTTACTTTAAATTTCATTTGACTTCCCAGAAAAGTAACGAAAACTAACGCTTTAGGTAACAAAAGGAAATACAAACTAATTTCCCCGATTTCTTTACGCCAAATCAAGTCTGGGACAACTTTTTGAGGAACCACTTGGCCATGTTTTGCTAGCGAAAATAGCTAAATTAATTCGTTTTCTCTTCTTTTATTTCATCATCTTTTACTTTCATTTTATTTTCATTCGACTACTTAATTGAATAAAAAACACCGTAGGACAACTTTTTGTAGACAAAAGAAAAAAAGATAAAAAAAAGACGAAAAATGATGCAATGAAAAAGAAATGAGTTCTCGCTGTATGAAATAAGTTGGATTGAATTATTTAACTCAACTCTATTTTGTATAGTTAAATGGACATTTTTGTATTTTCAATTGTTCATCACCCGAAAGTCATTTTCATCTAAAATGAAATTTCTATTAAATAGTTAATTCGGTCCACGTATGCACACTACTGTTTATAAGTATTTGAGCAGACACAATCATTAGCGGCTAACTAAAAAAGAAAAAACAAAAAAACAAAAAAAAAAGCAAAACACTTTTCGCGCTTATTCAACTATTTATCACCAATAGTTTCTATACTACACTGTTGATGATGTTTATAGAAAATACTCGTAATAAATATATGAGTAAGTACACAATTTGTTATTCGTTATTATCTGCGATTGCAACAGATATAAAAAATATTGATTCGGATGGGTCCCACACAAAGTATCAGTTAGACTACCCTTCTAAATATCAGGGTAAAATCTTGCCAACAATTTATTCGATTCTGAACCAGAAAAAAAAAAAAAAGTTCTTTTTTTAATCAATACTTCTTTAATCTCTAAAAGAATATTTTCCAAAAATTTGTAGTAGAACCACAAAGCATGACTAAATTCATATTTGTCTTACTTTTATTGCGTTATATTTTGATTATATTTTGATTTGGCTAAGTAGCATGATAAACCACATTTTAGGTCTTAAAACAAACCTAATCTTTTTGTTATTCACTTACTTATAAGCAGTTATTTATATATATATATATATATATATATATATATATATATATATATATATATATAAAGAGAGGGAGAGAGAGAGAGAGAGAGAGAGGGAGAGAGAGAGAGAAAATGCCCATTATGTTCAATCCAATATGTATCTTTTTATATGGAAACAAAAAGAAAAAAATATCTTTTTCGGTGTCATCATAAATTTATTTCTCCTTACGCCTTGGATTCCCCAACTCATATATATATATATATATATATATATATATATATATATATATATATATATATATATATATATGAAGAAAATAAATGGAATGTTGGAAAAATCATACACTTACAAAGAGTTTAGCAACAATATTTCATTCTTTATCCTAGAATTTCATCAGAATTTCATCCTTAAATAAACAATGAAAGGTTACTAAACTCGATTCAAGTGTCTGCTTTATCCACCTTTTCACTGATTTTCATCATCTTGTCAAATTCACCTCAGTCTCCCATTTCATCACTCTCATATATATATATATATATATATATATATAGTTTATTCCAAACTCTATACAGGGTTAAATAGAAATGTACGCTAAAGAAATATATTTGTCTACACGAACACCATACAATGATTTTAAAGTTGCTCTTTAATGTAGCTTTAAAAAAGATGATTTTGATGACATATAGTTTACACAATGTTTTCGAGAGGTTAAAATCTATGATCAATTAGTGGCTATAACGTATTTTTTACAAAAATACATTTTTAAAACATTGATTTTCGATTTATTAGAAATAAAAGTCATGAAAGAGAATTCAAAGAAAAAAATCATAACTTAGCATTTTGCTTTGTGAAATTTTCAGCTGGCAATCAACTTTTATGTTGATTAGTTAAGTTCATAAGCTAAGCCCCTAACTAAATGTATTGATCATTTATATGTTAAAAATACTTTGGGATTCCATTGGTGTCTACCGAAAACCTAATGAGCATAGTTGTCTAACTGTCCTTAAGACATGCATTGACAAAAAGATGGTCAAAATAATATCTGATGACTTAAAAAAGTTTTATAAAGTTAATTGTAAAAGTGTCATTACAGTTTTTATAAAAATTGGATCAAAGTTAGTCTAGAACGACAGTATGTCATTAATGAAGCGCATATAATCCTGATGTTAAAAGCAGAACTTCTTTGCCTAAAATATTGTAGTTCAATGTGAAGCAGAATGTGAACTTTTGTAGTTCAATGTGAAGCAGAATGTGAACTATTGTAGTTCAATGTGAAGCAGAATGTGAACTTTTGTAGTTCAATGTGAAGCAGAATGTGAACTTTTGTAGTTCAATGTGAAGCAGAATGGTAATGTTTAACGGGTTCGTCTCTGCCATACGGCGTTCAGTAGTCAGTCACACATTGTGACACAAAAACTACACATTCCATCACTCGGACTTATCTTGAATGGATGGTATTGAGCGGTTTTTCTGGTAACTGGGAGTATTCCCCAGGCAATACCTGCTTTACAGTAATAACTTTATACCATGGCATTTGAGGCGCCTCATTATGGGGAATACCAAAAGGAGTAAATATCTTTTGAAATAGCCACGCATGAGCTTCAATTTGTGTGTTGCTCCCACTGTAAAAAGACTATGAAATTACATACGGGCTTAGAGGGAGGTCAATTAAATATCCACATTCTCACCATGAACTCAAACACTTCGTAGATACCGGAGGAAGCATCGATTACTTTGAGTAGTACTGAGTTTGGGTTTCAGATCAATTTTGCTAAAAAAACTATTCCAAATTAAGTCAGAATATACATATATATATATATATATATATATATATATATATATATATATATATATATATATATATATATATTTAAGAAAAAAAACAAAGACCGGTTAATTCATGATTATAAATTTATTTCGATCCCTTATTTTCAGTTTCTGGTGTGAACCAAAAACATGAAAAAAAAAAAAAATTATACAGGACTTCTTCAGACCACATGGATAATTAAGTAAATTAAATGGATAATTATATATATATATATATATATATATATATATATATATATATATATATATATATATATATATATATATACTATCTGTTAATGGGAATAGAATAAAAATGATGTCAATAATAATTTTATTTCGTACTTGTAAAGCAATGTTCTACTTTTGAATCTTGGAAGAAAATATCCTCTTTCTTTACACGAATAGTATAACTAAAGGAGACTGCAAAACTGATTTACAGTACATTAAAAAAAATTGAAAAGAAAGATTGAAATGTCACAATTTATTTTAATTACTATTTTTATTTGTGTAAAGCGTATTTATATTTGTTGCTGCAAAGTTATTGGTTTTTTTTTTAAATAAAGAACGCCACGCAAGCATAAGAGGGTAGATTTACATTTACATAAATTTTATATTTCTGAGAGAGAAGAGTATTCAAAAGTTAACACGACTGTCTTATAAGCGAGTCTATTTCGAGAAAACAATTCTTTGTGTTATGTCCGGTACCTGATTATGCCAAAATTAACATATAAATTATAAATCTTAAAAGCAGTGTGAGGCGAATTTAATGTGATATTTCCCCAGTTTATATCTCCTAAAATGTCGATAATATTACGTTTAGCTGATAAATGTTGAGATAAAAAAAATCATAGGCAAAATACATTTCAGGGAAGCCATCTTTGTTAACTACCAAATTCGCTCACCCAGAAAAATATCTTCGGAAATTGTGTTGCCTAAAACAACAGTTTCCATTGTTACAAATAAGTTTGAATACTTTTGATTGATATTGTCACTAAGACATTCCTATCTTTTTAAAAAAAGACCCAGCATATGTACTTTTTTCATATTTTTTCCTTGACTTGTTTTAATGTAACACTGCCATCTAGCTCAGCAACTTTATATAAGTTGAAATACAAATTTTCACTGTGAGCAATTAAGAGAACCATCTGTTTTACCTTTCTTCTTACCACTTAATTTGTCTGTACTTAGTTGCAGCCAAATCTTTGCGATTTCTTTCTTTTCGTTGATTTGTTAGATTATATTTTCTTTCGCAATAAATTTTAATTTCGTATAGCAATAAATCAAAACTGGAGATGATGCTATATTCATAATTATAACCCTTGGCAATTTTTATGCATCCATATCATCTCTCGCATTTCGTAACATGTAATTCATTTTAATAGTTTCTAGTATATCATTATAGTGTAAACCATAATATAACGATAAGCAAATTTTAAAATGTACTTTAAAGCATCATTGGTAATGGCCAAAAATTTTTAATTTTTGGCTATCCATAATTCTTTTGCCTTTTTAAAGCTCCCAAATACATTGTGGCACAGAAGTCACTCCTAATCAAAATATGAAATTTTAAATTCAAAACGTTAATTTTTCTTTAAATTATATTTATTTTGACTCTTAGATATTACTTAGACTAACAGTTTTGGTTTGGTTTAACGGCATATAAACTCCTAATGGATTATTTGATAAAGAAATTTGATTCATCTCTTACTGTTTCATTTTTATATTACAACATTTTCAATGGTCCATTGCATTTTTATAATTGCACTATTCTTAAAATACATAATCATTCGTTGGTTATAGGACTTTAAGAATTTATATCTAATATAGATATTTAACACAGAGTTGTATGGTTTCAAGTAACCCTGCTTAATGCTTATAATTTATATACAAGTATATGGTTCTTAGTAAATATTCCTATTTAATAACCATTTGTTTGCACCGAGTCATATATTTTTAAGTATTCCTATCTAACACAAATAATTAGCCAGTAATTACATTGTTTCGAGTAACTAATGATAAAAATCATTAGCAACGAATAATAACAATTATTAGTTATTTCTATTAAATATCATTAGTAGGCAATTGCAACTTTAAACAACTTTTCTTAATATAAATACTTTGCTCATAGATTTATATTATATTTTATAATAAATAAAAATAATATTCAAATAGATCTATTTAAAACTGTTGTCTCTCCACTGAATGCAGTTTAATTTTATACGCAGATCATTGAACTAATTTTGGAATATTACATCCTTCGATTAAAATACAATATAAATCATAAATAAATTGCTTCACTTTTAAATCGCTTATGCTAAGCTAACACGAACTTGAATCTTCAAATAATTTGAAAGGTAACTAAAATCCATTCTATATAAATGTATTGTGCTCTGTTTAAAAAAAGTGTTTTTAAATCTAGTTTAGTACTATTCCAATTTACTAATTTCCATTAAACGTAATTTCTGTTCTATGTATTTTAATATTTTATAGATTTTAATTGCAAAAACTTATTTTTTGGCAGACGTCAGTGAAATCCTAGTAAAATATAGCAAAATATTGCATTAAGAAAATCCTAAAACCTGCTTTAAGCAAGAAAACTTAATTTTTAAGATTACATTCATTCTCTTTCCGCAAAATGTAAATGGACACTTCAATTAAGCTATTTAAGTTATAGGAAGATGTTTTCAGATTTTTTAAAGACATTGTTAATACTTTAATAATGGAAAACTAATCTCACATTTTACCGATGTCCCTTCTTGGCATACAAAGTCTATAAAAATGTCTAAAACCTGCTTTAAACTAGCAAAAAAGAATGTGCTGTAGCCACACTAACAAATGCTGTTTTGTATCATATTAAGAAAAACCGTTTTCGAGCTGTCTTTGGAAATTTGAGACATAAGACTTTCCCAACCCCCATAAAAAAAGAAAAGAAAAGCGAAGGTACCTGCTTATGACACTAAAATTCATCAGGTAGTGAGAAGATAGTTTTGGAGTTCTGGGAGTGGTAAATATAAATATTGGGATTATTTCCAGATTCACACTGACCCGGATTTGAAGTACCTGTTTGGGTCATCTTGTTGGTTAAATAGATCTGTGTGAAAAATATTAGTCTTATCTAGTACAAAACATGCAGTTAATGCAGCTTAAGCGTATTGTTAACAAGGTTTATGAGGTATATTGTTCATTATTTCCGAACGGCACCCCTTCTAAATTACGACAATTAACAACATAATTGTGATGAAAAGTAACTAAAATTAATATTATCCCTGGAAAAATACGATTAGCAGATATTGTTTTTATTTTATTAAGCAGAAAATAAACTGATAGCTGGTGAGTCCCGCTTGGTTTTATCTAACTGCTAAATATTCTGGCTTCGTAACTTTAACAAACTAGATTAAATTATATGAATAATTGGTATATTTGTTTTTAATCTGGGCCATTGACCAAATGAGTAGAGTGTTCACCAATGGTCCGGGAGACCGGGGTTCAATCCCATACCGAAGCCACAAAAATGGTACTTGATGCCGCCTTGCTTACTACTCAGAATTAGTAGGTAAGGATCAAGGGTAAACTGGAGCAATCTAGGGAATGGAGAAACGCCATTCCCGACATCTTGATGCAGTAGCTATTGAAAATGGAGCCTTTACTTAATTACTTTTCTAAGCCAATCAGATTAGAATATTTTAGAATAATCCAATGTCGACGAATTTTAGAATACACTGACAAAAAGATGAGGATTATTGTTCAGGTTATAAGCATGGTACTATTTACCAACCCCTCCGCTCGGGCAGGATATGACACAAGGTCAATTTTTTAAGCGGAGTTTAACAGGTTTTAATTCAGAGTTTTCCTTCTCCTAGACTAGTTGCCTCAACAAGGCTGAAGAACCTAGTCCGTCCTACTATTTACCCATAGCTGGAGGGAGAATAAGGGGGTTCATACCTTTCCCAAGGGTATTTGCCCGAAAGTGAACATAATAGCGCGACTGGAGTACGAACTCGCGTACTACGGTTCCGCAGTTCATCGCTTTAACCATTACACCACGAGGACACCCCTTGATGTTATAAGGTTATAAGCATGGTAAGGGTAACCCAACCTTTCTTTAGATCTTATCTTTCTGATTCATCATCGTTAGGAACGAGAAAATTTTGCAAACGCACCAGATAGATAGATAGATAGATAGAAATCTACAACTGAAATGAAGTTTACAGTAATTCAAATTAATCCTCTCCGTTAGATGTCATCTTGTATGGTTGATGTGTGGTGACCTCCGAATCAGATCAATCGAGTCCTTTGTTTTGCTTCCTATTTAATTTTATGCTCAAATAAAGCGTATATATTCCACTATAGAATAAGTTCAACAACAGAGAACTATTTGATGGAAGATAACCAGCGGTTGAATAATATTCAATAATGTGAAGATGCACTGGGGCAATGTTTATATGAACAAAAATGCAACTGAAAAGATGAGTTAAATTTTCAGTCGATATTGTGCTTTCTTTGTATTAATGCTCTGAGGAAAGAAAGGCATATCTTTCTTTCTAGATATCTATAAAAATGTAGGCCAGGCGCAGCTTTCTAACAATAGGTTAGTATAATGATAGCATTGTCAACGATGATTGCTTTCTTAGTGATGGTGGTTGTACAATAGAGGAGTTGAAACACAAAATTCAACTAAAGTGTAGGACCATTGTTATTTTATTTACTCCTTTCAATTTTTGGTATTTTGGTATGCGAAAATGGATAAAGGACGCAATAATCTTCCTTTAAGTTGGATCAAACTCTTCTCGAATCTTTGACTGTTCAGCTGTTATTCGTCCCATGTGATCCCTGAAAATATCATTATCATACATAGAAAGTTGGTTCTCTTCATAAAACTGCTCTCCGTAACACGCGATCCCTGAACAATATCGTTAGTGAGTCGAGTTTAGCCTTGCTGAATGGAAGGTTGGTTCTTTTCATTAAACTACTGGTAATAGAAACTTTAAAGAATTCCTAAACCAATACGCCTCTATCCAAGATTGTCATTACTGAGTTTTGCGTTCGGTCCACTGCAAAGGAACCATGTTTTCTGTCTTGTTCTAAAACAAACCTTGTTATGATGCATGAGCAAATATAAACTTATCATTAAAATATTGTTTATCTTTTGTATTTGAGAAGCAAATAACAAGCAATTTTTTTCTTTTTACAAAATGATTTTATATTTTTCCGCTATAACAACATTATTCTAATAAACTAATTAAAGATGAGTTGCAGAAAATAGTAATATCTTGCTACTTGTGTACAATCCTGTAACTAAAAAGATAAAGAATCCGTAAATCATACGGTTAAAATTGTAAAGCACGATAAGTTTCTTATTCTAAGATTAATATTACTTGCTTTTAAAAGTTTTCATTTATGAAATACTATCTTTGAAGAGTGATTTGATGGAAAGGCAGAGAATTCTATATATTTGAGATACAGTTTGAGCAAACAGAAGCCTTCGAAAATTTGATGGGATCGGTGAAAGAAGAATTATATATATATATATATATATATATATATATATATATATATATATATATATATATATATATATATTCGGAGTTTCAAAATTTATCCCCAGGGACAAAAGTTAGTGTCACATTCCATCGAAGAAATACCGGAAAATGGAGTCATCAATGAAACCAATATCTCAGTCAATGATGTCTGTTTCCCCCGGGTTTGTTTATAACAGTCATGGCAATCTATCTATCTATCTATCTATCTATCTATCTATCTATCTATCTATCTATGTGAGTCTGTGAACTGTTGTGATTGGGTATATATATATATATATATATATATATATATATATATATATATATATATATATATATATAATCGGTAAGGAATAATTACTTTTGCTCTAAATATCCTTGGAATTTATTTCTTTTAGAATATTATGCAGTCAAATCAGGTATTTTTAGACATAATTATTTACTTGACTATATAAATTTTGAACTAAAAATGAAATTGCTGCACTTCTGTAACAAATTTTATCTACAAATAATATACTTTTTCATATAGGACTCTCCTTCATGACCCATAGTGACTTTATGAGGAGTTAGTGAGCAGTGCACAGGTAGAAATAATCGCCGTTGTTGGTGTTCTTTCATAAACTTTATATATCTAGCTTCTAAACTTTCTAGGATAGAGTTTAGGCAACCATCTCACATCCAATGAACGCCAAGCGTTGATCTGATTCCGAGGTTACCACACATCATTTATACGTGATGACATCCAACGTGTAGGGTTTATTTAAATCAATCTACACTCCGTGTCAGTAATATATTTCTCTAATCTGTTATGTAACATCTATCTATCTATCTATCTATCTATCCGGTGTGTTTGCCAAAACTTTCTAGTTCCGCAGCGATGAAGCACCAGAAAGGTAAGATCTAAAGAAATGTCGGCTTCGAGTTACCCTACCATGCTTATAACCAAGAAAATAATTCTAATCTTTTCGTCTGTGTATTCTAAAATTCGTCGAGATTGGATTATTCTCAAATATTTTCCTCCGACTAGCTAAGAAAAATATACCATTAATTTACATAATTTAATCTAGTTTGTTAAAGTTATGAAGCCAGAATATTTAGCTGTTAAATAAAATCAAACGGGACTTGCAAGTTATCAGTTTATTTACTGTGTAATTAAATAAAAACAAGATGTGCAAATCGCATATTTTTCAGGGATAGTATTAATTTCAGTTACTTTTCATCGCAACTGTGTTGTTAATTTTCTTTATTAAGAAAAGGCACCGTTTGGAAATAATGAACAAGCGACACTCAAACTAGGATCGTAAACCCTCATAACAATACGCTTAAGATAAATGAACAAGAAGACTTTTAGAAGAACAAGTCTGTCAAAAAATGTTCGTTCATCTTTCTTCGGTTGCCAGCACCATATTTCTATTGTTTTACATGCACTTAGGTTAATATTAGCAGTAATTTTCATCGTAAATGAAAAAGAATACCGAGTGTGAAGTTACCTAAATAACCAGGCTTCCAGAATGTTATTTCATTGAGTCTCAGTAGAATCTTATTCTCCGTCTTTGAACAACCTTGGTTACTCATACAAGCATTCACACGCATACACACTTGTAAGTAAAGTAAAAGTAAAGTTGGTGACCATAGTCGAGGGTGACCCGAAGGCTCCCTTTTCGATAGCTACTACACCAAGGTGTAGGGGAGGGTGCTACTCCTTTCCCAGAATTGTTCCACTTTACCCTTAATCCCTACCTTATATTACTGAGTGTTAAGCAAGGAAGCATCAAGTACCATTTTTTAAGTCTTTGGTATGACTCAACCTGGAATTGAACCCCGGTCTCCCGGACCATTGGCGAACACGCTACTATCAGAAAATTATCTATAAATCCAATATTAACAAAAACATTACCCACCTCAAGGTAATTTCGATATTGCCTATTTCAAATTACTTCCCGAGGTACCTCATACGTTAATCTCTTTGTCTCCTCAAATAAGAAAAAAACAGTTTCCAAAGACTAATTAATTTCATCCATGATATATCAACGGTGATATTTTGTGTTGGTTGGTTGCTTTTACGGCTCTTGCTGGGTTATTTTATACTAAAGTCAATTTAACATGATGGTCACCAATGATATACGATACGAACAGTTATCTCTGCAATTATTTTAAATTGTTAACATTTCTGTATGTCAAACCTATCTATTTGACCAATATATGGGATGCTAATATGAACTATCATACCGTGTCCGAGTGAATTCGGGTATAATGATAAGTAAGAAGTTATTTATACTCTTTGGGAGCCTCGCTGCTTTATGCTGATACGTTTGAAAAAGACAACACTGTTTCGGTAAAAGCAAGAAGAAGAGAGTCAAACTCGCGGAATATGCAGAGAGAGATTTGCGTTAGGCAATGTTTTGCCATTGAACGTATCAACGACGAGCGAAGTATAAGTTTTACAATGTCACAAACTACGTAAGCTCCCTCACTGAGTGATATCGTACGATTATAAAGATCAACTCTGAGTGGTTGACAATTGTTACTGTTAAGACTGCTCTATCACTTTTCAATATATTCTAAACTATTGCATATGTACCACGTATATGAATACATACGCCTATACTCTCTGTTAGTGGGGCGTAGAATATCCCAAATGCAATTTCGACAGAGGTGCATGTAATTATATTACTGTGTACAAATAAATGATAATTACAAAACAGAAAAAAGTTACTTGAAACCATATAACTGTATTTGAATTACGGTTCGGTTTGATTAGGTTTTATGGCATATTGACCTTTGCCGGCTACTCAATGGCAAATCCCGTTTTTACGTATGCATTAAATATATGATTTGTAAAACACATTTTGTAGATAATCACAGGTAAATGATCTAACAGTTCTTTTTCTAAAAATGCTATTAACATAAGTCAAAGTTAAATGGTTCCAGTTATTGCTATGTATAACTAATGTTTCAATTAAACATCAGTCATTTGTTTACACACAGTTAAGTAGTCAGTTCTATTTCAAACAATTAAATTTAGCACAAGCCATATGTTTTCACAGTTTAAACGTCAAACATTTCTATTTGACCCATAGATAGGACCCTACCAGGTAATACAACATCAAGCCAGAGTGGACATGTGAGCAATGCCAATGAAGGGTTACTCCATATTCCCCAAAGCTCTAGCATTACTGGAGCCTCATCATCAGATTGTTTAATGTCATATACAGGACACTCATTGGCAGGTAGCCTTCCCTATCTGCAGAGATGCAGTCGGTGTAATTTACAGCCCTAGTCGACTGGGATGATGATTTATTGTATCGAGAACAATTATTTCAAGCTTTCTGACGAATTTGGCATCACCAACTTTGGCGCTCTAGGAGCCGAATTTTGTCGGACATTTAAGGAAACATATTGGTGACAGGTCAGAGGTCACAATTGTGGAAGCAAAGTATAGAAAAGGCTTTTTGTGGCATATCCACTACTGATGGTTATTTAATGACAAATCTTACTTTTACATATATATTAAATATACATATTTTTTTAAACTCATTTTGTATATACATGTTTAAACGAGTCTGAGCTCATTCACAGGTAAATGCTTTCAAGTATGTTTATATAACACGAATATTTCTATCTATTATTAATCATTTGTTTACCCATAGTTAATTGCCCACAGTTTAAATAGTTAAGAGTTCTATTTGACCCATAGATAGAACCCTATCAAGTGCTACAACTACCGGTCAGAGTGGACCGAGGAGAAAATTTTCCAAAGCTCCAAGACTGGAGCCTCGCTATCAGACAGTTTAGTGTCATATCAGGACATTCGTTGGGGAAGTCTTATCCTTCTGTAGAAATGCAGTTGGTGTATTCTTCAGCTTCAAGGAACTCGGAGAAAAAGCTTGGCTGGAAGCAGTCATGTGGTCAGCTGGGACCAAGACTCCAACAGTAAATTCGATCAGTTTGGGGCAAAAATGATCTCCCACTATAAATTGGAAGGTTACAGCTTATGAATAATAATGAGATCTTTTTTTTCTATCGACTGAACAAATAAATTCACGATTGAATATGCTCTTTTGCGATTTGAATTAAATGACACTCACTTCGATTCCCTTGCATATATAAAAGCTATAATTGTTTACAAATGGTTCAAATCATTAGTCATTGAATAATATTTAATATAATATCATAGTTTGAAAAAAAAAGGATTCAGAATTAAATAACCCAAAAAGGTTGAAATATCTAAAAATCCAACCAAACAACCAAACAAATAATCAGAGAATAAAATTTACGTTAGATTTCGTTCTAAGAATCTTTGTAAAGCAAATCAAGAAAAGTTATATATATAATGTATAACTAAGAAAATAACAAGTATGATTTTTGTTCTGCGTTGGAGAAGAATCGAATGTAATATTTGATATGTATTTACTGCACAGGTCATATAGTGAATGGTGTTAAAATTTCATAACACTTTACAGTAAGATTCTCGTTCAGTTTATTACTGTTGTAACCTGTTGTTCGCTTAAGTTAATCTTAGAAACTTTAACGGCGCCTGCTTTAAAGTACTGATTAGAAATCTAGCAACAGCAGAGAAGTAAGACCCATAAAAAAAGTTGGTCCTGGGTATGACACTCGACGGCGATTCGTAGAAAGGATTCAATTCCTGAGTCTTCGAGAATGTGGACTACCTCCTTAATGCAATGAATCCAATATCCACCCTGAACTGGAGTGGTAGTACTTTTTAGGGTTCCAAATTTTAGCTCAAATAGATATGTTTGAAAATTATTAGCTTTGGATAAGAATATCTAAAATCAAATAACTAAGAAATTTAGGTTTAGTTGTTTAATGGCATATCATAACTTATTGGCTATTTTATGTCAGGATCTGGATATGAAAGCGAATAGTTAGTTTGATATTCGTCATTTGCTTGCACACAGTTTAGAGGGTTTAAAGTTTCTATTTCTAACTCGGGTGTCCGCGGTTATTTTAGTCAAGACTTATCCTATTCGTTTCTCCCTTATTATATACGTTCCATTATTTGCCAATGTCTCGTAGTGGACCAGTAAATCTCGCAAGGAAACAACTTCCCAACAACCGGAGTTTCTAATTATTTTATGTGTACAGATCATTTGTATTAAAATTATTTTTCAAGCTTTTGTAGTTTGCCAAGAGTTATGATTAGTTGTTCTTTGAAACCAGGTAATCGCTTGAAATAGTTGAAACAATATAACTGTGTTCAAGCAAAAAATCATTATAATTGGATAAACATCACACGGACTTTAATAAAAGGATTCGAGAAAAATTAGATAGCAACCTTTGAAGAATGCTAAGTGCTGTTTTGAACAAATCCTGGCAGCAGCGACTCACAAATCATCCTAGTTAAATGAACAAAATATGATGGGCACTGCCGGGCAAGGAGGAACGAACTCGTAATCAGCGTTCTCCTGTCGACTCCTAAACATGGACACACAAGAAATGGCTGACTAGCAAACCTTACATAGACCAGGTCTGAGCGGACACTGGATGCAGTCACAAGGACCAACCAGAAGAGGTTGCTGATAGGAACGAAATACAGAGAGAGAGAGAGAGAGAGAGAGAGAGAGAGAGAGAGAGAGAGAGAGAGAGAAAGAAAGGTGGGTAGTGCTGTTGGCACGATTTGATGATGATGAGGAGGATGATATAATCGACATCTCATGAAATTTGATCTTATAGATCGTTCGTGTAAGGTTATAAAAAAATTGAGAAATAACCTTATCAATCTAAAATATTTATTTAGCTTATGGAATCACCAGGAATTTGTTTTTCTAATGTGATATCACTGCTAAGGCAAGCATAATTATCAATCAGATTGAGATCACCTTCAATTCACTCAAACTAGATTTTTTTAGCAAAATTGATCCACCAAAGATTTACGGCAGATTATACACCTTTTAAATTTGGATTTTATAAACATTCAAAATATTTTTATATCAAGTACATAAAAAATATTTAGTTTCCAGATACAAAATTGATAGTTTCAAAATTACTGAGCGAACATGTGGAAAATATTCTCAAGTCAGAGAAACTAACTTCCTTGATTTTGCTATGAGCAATGATACTAATTTATCTTAAAGTACAAGAAGCCATGGAGGTCCATAATCAGGCACGAACATGACCTCTTCTGATGTTGGATTTTAAAGGAAGACTATATAATATGTTATTGAAAGAAATAGCGTACTTTTCAAAAAGAAATAAAACAAATTATAGCAAATAATATTTTTTCTCACACATTTCCTTCCTCTCATATTTTTGGTTTCATACTATTCTCCAATAATTTTGATTTCCTTCTTTTCTTTTTTTTCTTTTCTTTTTAATTCATCTTTTAATTAGGTTTTATCAATTTATATATTTTGTCTTTTAACTTTTCTTTAAATTATTTCCTTTCTCTGTAATTTTGTTTGTTCTTTCTACTGTTATATTTCCATGTCTTCCCTGTTTTTTCCTCATCTTTGATGATTATTTTCTTTTTCTACTTCTTTCCCTTTGGCTCTCTTATCTTCTTCTTCTGCTTCTCCTATCTTTTGTCCTTTTGTTTGTTTTGTTTTATTTCATTTTTTTTTTTCGTAAAATATTCAAAATGTCTCCATTTCGATCTAACGGTCCCTAAGAAGATCTTTATATTTCTTCACTTTTATAGTTTATTTTCATTATTCTGTTATTGCTTTGGTATGCAATATCTTCTTCTTCTTCTTCTTCTTCTTCTTCTTCTTCTTCTTCTTCTTCTTCTTCTTCTTCTTCTTCTTCTTCTTCTTCCTTTCAGTTCTTCTTTTGGCGCCCGTCTTCACTACCCCATCTCCTAATTCCTTTTTCTCCTACCTACCTTCCTTTCTTCTTCTTCTTCTTCTTCTTCTTCTTCTTCTTCTTCTTCTTCTTCTTCTTCTTCTTCTTCCCTATTCTCTTTTTCTTCCTTTCAATTATCTTTTTGTCGCCCGTCCTCACTACCCATTCTCCTAATTCCTATTCCTCCTACCTTCCTTTCTTCTTCTTCTTCTTCTTCTTCTTCTTCTTCTTCTTCTTCTTCTTCTTCTTCTTCTTCTTCTTCTTCTTTACAATTCTATTTCTCTTACTTTCAATTCTTCTTCCTTTTTTGTCACCCGTTCTCACTTCCTTTCCTTCTTCTTCTTCTTCTTCTTCTTCTTCTTCTTCTTCTTCTTCTTCTTCTTCTTCTTCTTCTTCTTCTTCCCTATTCTCTTTTTCTTCCTTTCAATTATCTTTTTGTCGCCCGTCCTCACTACCCCTTCTCCTAATTCCTATTCCTCCTACCTTCCTTTCTTCTTCTTCTTCTTCTTCTTCTTCTTCTTCTTCTTCTTCTTCTTCTTCTTCTTCTTCTTCTTTACAATTCTATTTCTCTTACTTTCAATTCTTCTTCCTTTTTTGTCACCCGTTCTCACTTCCTTTCCTTCTTCTTCTTCTTCTTCTTCTTCTTCTTTCCCCACTTTACCCTTTATTCTTCTTTTTATCCGACCTTCTTTGTGTCCTATGTTATTGCTTGCTTTAACAATTAACCATAAAGTTTGTTATTTTCAGTTAACCACAGTACTAATTGCGTCGAATTTTACAATTGCATTATGAGAAGACCGCTTTCAGACAGGTTCATGAAATGAAACATATGTTGAGATGAATAGGAGAAACCTCATTCTTGGCCGGAATGAAGAAACTGAGGAGCGCCCTAACCTAATTAGCACAACACTTCTTAATTTCATTAATTCCAGTTCGAAACAATTAAGTAAAATATGCATTTGAAATGATATTCTCAACTTAGTCGCCTTTAGCTTTGGAAATTAGAATACATGCTCATCATTTGGAATTTGAACCGCAATAAATAAATACACAAACTGATTCCAAAATAATATCTACCAAATGACCTCCAATAACTAGTTATTTTTTAGCTCTCTACCAATCTAAACCAGACACATGGTCATTTTTAAGGCGGAAAGCAAGCCTAAGGTTGCAGGAATTTTTAAAATTGCTCACACTACCTCGACATTCCTCTTGATGGGGGCCTCTGTCATCAGACATTATGGCCAGTCCTCTCACCTAATAGGAGAAAAGACAGGTGCTGCCTGTAGAAAAGGTTCCGTAGGATCAATCTGATAGTTTTTCGTATCTCTCTTAGCCAAAAGGCCAACAAGAGTGAAATGTAAAAAAGTGAATCAAGTAATATACACTTATCGATATATTTAAGAAATATATTTTTTTAACTATCTTTATTTTCTAATAATTGAATAATCGAAAATCGATCCTCCTTTCGGGTATGCAAGGTCATTTAATTTAATGATGAAACTGTAAGAATTCTTGTTATCTACTTACAACTCAACTTTATTTCAAATCGTAAAAGATTCAGAAAACCTAAAATCCGGAAAGTTAGAGATACAGCAGCCAAGGAAAATACTTAGTTATCCCAAATTCGTTCACAAAAATAATGATAAGAATTTACTGAGATTGATTTTTATTTTTCAGATTTGCAACCTTTCAAATCGGGTGTGGGTCGTCAATTCTGTTCCATTTTTGCTCAGCTAGTGAGGAGACCGGACAACCAGACTGATATTCTCCTTCCTCTGTTTAGGCCATCCAAACAGTGATCTGGACTGAATTTCATCTACATTAATTTGCTAAAGATTTCTGCCGTATTTGCCTGAATTTTACGAGAAGTTTACCTGATCTTGATTTCTATTCTACCAAACTTTCTTTAAATAAAACAATAAACCTTGAATAAAATGAATATAAATAAAACAATTCTGAATTTAGTCATGACTTATTAAAATGAAGAATTCTTTTGGAATAGAATCGATGAGTTATTTTAAATATAGGGTATATTTTTCTGTTTGGAAAACATTGACTGATCTTTTTATTTTTCAGATTGGCAGCCTTGGTTGAAAGTTAGATTTTCAACACTAGTTTAATGAGATTACGTGTATTTTGAGAAGCAGAAATGAGCTGAATGATATCTTACGTGTTTAAAACTGACATCTAAAGAAGGCATGAATGAATATCTACTCTTTCCAACATGACATAATCTAGCTTTGCAGAGTAAGACCCATTAATCCCCGTGTCATATTGAATATTGGAAAGACTTGAGTTCATTGCACATAAAAATAAGGTTGATTAGTTAGATAGATAGATAGAAACAGATGGAAATAAATAGGGTTAGAGTTATGTATAGGTATGTTCATTGATATGTAGTAAGCTTAATAGATATTAGGGAAGGGTAACGTTAATCAGCATAGAATATGAAATCCATAATTCAAATTCTAATTATGTACGGGGCTGTTTACTGTTTTTACATTCTAATATCATTAAGAACGGCATTAAACTCTCTCATGCCTAATCCAATGAATGAATTGGATAGAATGACAGACTGAACGCTTTTTCTTTGGTAGGTCAACTGGTTTTGAGAAGGACGGACTTGAATTCAGCCCTCCGCCAATAAGATGAGACCCTAATAAGTACCACCAATTCGGGTCAGAGAGGACAATAATGAGGTATTCCTCATTCTCAAAAGGTAAAGGTGTAGAGCCTCACCATCAGATAGTTTAGTGTCATACCTAATATTAGAACACAATTTATTCTTATTTGTTTATCAATCATTTAAGAGTGAATGTAGCTAAAAAAAAATTGAAACATCTTAAATAGATCGGTTTAATTCACAGATAAGATTTTAAAAGGTGCCGTCCTCCTGACAAGAGTATACTTAGAAGTAATATCAAGGAGGTGGTAACTTAAGTCTCTCCAGAACTGGAGTCTCCACACCGGATTCAGTTTAGAGTCATAACCTGGGAACTATAAATCTGTATATGTAGATACAAATATATATGAAGAGTGTTCTGTGGATATATTCAGGGTTAGATTGATTAGTAGATGATAATAAGTTAAATTCATTTAGCTATTTTTATAAAGTGCATTTCTGTTGTGTATTTGTCCATATTGTATAAAAGAGACAAAGGATTTTTGGAGGTCACTTAATATGACTGGAATTTGATTAAAAAGTACTATACTGAAAATCAAAGAGGACCATTTTAGTTCTAAAAATATTAGGAAGTTTTTCTAAATCTTAAGCAGACAGCACGATAAAGGTTTTCTGGTTAAAAACGCCAGATTTTTATAATTTAGCTCTCTTTCCCTATATATATATATATATATATATATATATATATATATATATATATATATATATATATATATATATATATATATATATATATACGTGATTCATTCAATAAGTTTCAAGACTTTTTTGTACAGACATTTAAAAGTGTTGTAGACACTTAAAAATCCAGTATGTTATTGATACACATCTTATGAGATGACTGACCTATCTTTATGATTTCAGCTTCAAACGAACAGCTATTGTAGAAAGTGGAATACACCCTACTAAATCCTGATTGTCACAGCTGGTGAATATTAAAAATGCAATCTGGACGTGTGGAAGAACGATATGCAATAAACTTCTGTTTTAAACTTGGAAAAAATGCCATGCGATGAAAGCTGGATCTACTGCTCTGACCCAGAGACAAAGGGACAGACTTTCCAGTGGAAGCATGCTGGCTCTCCCAGACACAAGAAGACAGAGCAAATCCACCCACAAACTTTTGATGATCCCACTGGATAGACAGTCAACAAGGAATACTATGTTGAGGATTTAAGGGAGTTCAGGAAGAGATTTTGTCGGAAGAGGCCAGCTCTCTTCAAATAAGGTCAGTGGCATTTACACCAGGACAATGAACCAGTCCACCACTCTATCCTTGTTACAGACTATTTGACCAAGATGGGCATCAAGACAGTTCTTCATCGTCCCTATAGTACAGACCTTGCTCCCTGTGACTTTTGGTTATTCTCTAAGCTCAGAGGCTGCCGTTATGAGACAATTGAGGAGATGAAATAGGCTGTTACGAAGGTCATTGACACGCTCACACAAGAGGACTTCGATGGGGCCTTACAGAAGTTGTTGGAACGGTAAAACAAGTGCATTGCAGCCGGTCGAGATTATTTCGAAGTGGACTAGAGTTTCATCGATACAAATGGCCATGCGAAAACAGTCTGGAAAGTTACTTAATGATCATATATATATATATATATATATATATATGTATATATATATATATATATATATATATATATATATATATATATATATATATATATATATATATATATAAAGTAAAAGTAGAGTTGCTGACTGTAGTCGAGGACGACTCAAAGGATCTCTTTTAATTATCTACTACACCAACGTGTTGTGGAGGGCGGTACTCCTTCCTCTGGATTGCTACAATTTACTCTTAGTCGATACGTTATAATGAGGAGTTTTAAGCAAGGGGGCATCAACTCCAATTTTTTTAGTCTTTGATATATATATATATATATATATATATATATATATATATATACATATATATATATTTGTATTTGTGTGTATATGTATATATATTCATATGTTTTTAAATTCAATTATAGTAAATGCACTTTGGATTATAGTATATGAGTTTTTAAGATTTGATCTAAATTAATTCTTTTATTTCTTTTATTTTTTAACTACTGTTTTTTTTATATATAAAAATTATGTAATAAGCGACATATGCGACATAAGGTATTAATTTATTTTGATTACTGAGTGCATATTATGAATGATTTTTGTAGTACATAGTAATAATCATAAATAATAACTAGAATGATTTGCTATGGGTATTTAATATTTAATGTTCATTATTCTGATTATTAATATCATATTGTGGTAGTTGTTGATATCTGTTGTTGTTTTTTCTTTTTGTTTTTGTTGGCATTGGTGTTTTTTAGATTTATTATAGCTATAATGTTAATAAGCTTAACGATTAGTAGAAATAATTGTAATATTAATTAATTTTTAATATGGAATTATCCATAATACTTGCTATGATTTTATTTATAAATTTAGGGATTTGAGATTTAGTAATAAGATGAATATTATGATAATATGTGTGATATAATTGCAATCTTAAGTATATATGAATTTATTTTGTGTTTGTTCATAATTTTAGATAATGCCAGTAACCAGTATTTATATAACTCTTAATGTGACCAATTATATTGAATAGTATTAAAATGACAATTTTCTTAGTTTTTCTTGATAAAATACTATTAATATTCAATATCATATTTTATAATATAATTCTATATTTGTGAAGAGGTTATTAGTTCCTACGTAAGTTTTTATAGTTGATAATTTTCTCTCCTTAAATCAATGTATTCCTTTATTCTATATTTTTTACTTATTTTTTTCATTGGGTTTAAGAGTTTGTTTTTCATTGCATGAAATAAGTGGAAAGGAAAGCGAATTCAAAATTGATACATTTTCATACAGGAATTGAATGTCGTTCGTCAATCAGACAGGAAGAACAAATGGTCTGGTCTTTATGTAAAAAATTAAAAAATAAAAAAAAAAACGCAAATGAAATTTGGGTTAAGTAGATAGGGCGACCTGAATTTTGTGTTTTTTTCTAAATATTCATAAGAAATTTCTCATTATTTCTTTGTCTGAAGATGCAGATTGTTTGAAATATAAGGTCTGCTGAAATAAATATTATTACAAAAAAATTAGTAATTTTTAAATATTTTTCTTATATATATATATATATATATATATATATATATATATATATATATATATATATATATATATATATATATATATATATATATATATTACCTAATATTGCTAAGTGTTGAACATTCCTGGCGCAAAAATTAATTTTAAACATTTCTGTTAACTTGTTAGTTGGTAATATCACAGCAGGTAAGAGTGGACCTGTGAGTAACAAAAGCATATCTCCAAACTCGTCAGTGGTTGAGAACTGTAGCCTCGCCACCGAATACAGTCGACTGTTATTCTCAAGATATCTCTTTTGTTCTGCCGGGGATTCAGTCGCTGTATTCTACGCCCTTATATCAAAGTTTTCACGTGTTCAGCTTTTCAATTATAACTGCTTGAACAAAGAAAAATTCTGATGAGAGATGAGATATGAATAGATTTTTAAAAGTTCTTATGTCAATGTCGGGCCATTCATAATTCGGTTATTTAAAATTCAGCGATATGCTTTTTAGGTTAATGTCTTTACAACTTCTTTACCCTCGTTTCTTATAACTGCAATTATTAAATTCAGCTATTTGTCCACGAATCGCTGGTCGTTAAAGAGTAAATATTCATTTCGAATTGGACAATTCCGGTGCTTGTTACGCCACCGCTTTTTATATCCGCAGCCAAAAGATTTATAAACAAAATTGATGAGCAGCTGAATGCAATAAAATTTAAGGAGACATCATGCTGCCAAATATTGTATTTGATTTAATAACTTAGTGAAAGCGAAATTAACATTGTCGAAATTCAAGTCACGCTCCACATGTCTGACGTCATCACCTCATCTCGTTCAAACTCTGCCAATATTATACCGCTCAATTATTTGCGTGTCTATAGTTTTCATCTTGATCTGGTCTGATCAGTCTTGTTAGCCGTGTTCTTATATTTATATGAATTAATTTCTGTGTGCGCGTATACAAATACGATCTTATGAAAGATGTAATTCGCTTTAGAACTGGTAATAACAATTTGTCGGTGTATTAATTCAAGTTAAATTATTCATTGTTACATAGAAATATTTTTCATTTACGACTCAATTCTCCATAAAACTGTGCCTGGGAATTTATAAATCACAAGAAGAAAGCTTGCACTACGAGCAGGATTTTTTTCAGCTTGTGACACCCAGCAGCTTTTTATATGTCTATCTTATCTAATTCTTTTAATGATTAATTGTAAATATCAAGCATCTTCGTGAAGTTAAATTTTATAACGGCACCCGGTGGACATTGCTCGGACGAACAAAAATAATTACAATTAATAAATAACACACTATATTTATGTATTTATGTCAGGAGTATATTTGTTTACTAAGGATTATTAATACTAATAACTATGAACTTCATCAGTACTGGCAACTAATTATACTGGAGTTGCGCTTAGCATAAGGTTTATTGTTGAGTTCTTGTCCAAAGCAAGTTTGCTTGTGTTTCACTTCGAACTTATGCCTTTGGGAAAAGGCATGAATCTATTTGTTTTCCCTCTAGCTTTGGGTAAATAGAAGGGCAAACTAGGTTCTTTAGCCTTGGTTGGGCCACTAGTTTTGAAGAAACTGAATTCAAACTTACTTTAATCCGCTTAAAAAGTGACCCTGTGTCTCATGGCAGAGATGTTGTGTAAATGAAAAAAAATATTGGTGTTATCTACGAATGGCCAAAATCTATACAACTGTGAGAAAACAATGATCATTATTAATAAAAAAAAAATTACTTTAACCATATAATTGTATGAAGATTATTAGTATTACATAATACTATCGCTCTCAAGGTACCAAATGTAGTACTATACTGGTAACGGTTCTTTATTGTGGCCTTCGTTCCGTGAACACCACATGCGTTTCCAGGTAGTTTGTTTATCCATCCCCTCAGTGCCCACGTAGTGTTTGAAAGATCCACAGATAGGTAATGACACAATCCATCTGGAACTTCCTTAGACGGTTGTGGTGGTGCATTGGAACAAGTTGCCTTGGTGTTCTCCGCTAATAATTAACAATTATTTATTGGAACACTTAGCGAAACAATAATACATCCAATATTTTGTATAGAGAGATATTGTCGCTTATTTAACCAGATACAAATGTGTTAAATGTTTATACTGCATTGAGTAGCACAAGAGATAGATAGATAGATAGATAGATAGAGAGAGAGAGAGAGAGAGAGAGAGAGAGAGAGAGAGAGAACCTGTAAAGGTCTATTAAAAGAGACACAACACCATAACCCGACGATCTTCTCTGACGTCTAACTCTAACGACCTCTCCAACTGCCTCCAACTAAAAGTTCGCTAATTTCTATATATTCTAAATTCAGTATATCATTAGTATGATGTTGTGTCACTAAGTTATTGCGCCATCTCATCACGATCATCATACATATCCCCAACTTTAGATGTTTTCATTTTTACCTCATTCAAACTTATAACGAGTTATGAATCTATTTTTTTTACATTTGGTCTTCCGGTGAAGATATGACATGTCTCCTATAGTATTTGCTGGTGCACTCGCTTGACCTTTACAATTTGACATAAATTTTTACTCAAATATTTCACCTAACTAAACAGCTAACTGAACAACTCACGGCCTGACCAAATTAGATAATGAAATTATTAACACACTTAACCATCATAGTAATTAGTACACAATTAGATAGTAATACTTGATAAAATATATTTATACAAAAAAATAGGAAATATTATAGGAAAAAAGTGTGCGATTAAAAAATAATTGCAACAAAACATTGAAACTATGAATAGTTATGATTGTAATCGAACACTTACAAATGAATCAAATTCTGCCATTTAATAACCTTTGATAAGGTCTTCATCTGCAAATCTTTCAATGATGTATGAGTTTATCAAAACCAACCTCCACGGGAAGGACCTGACAAGGGGTCAATTTTTAAACAGAGTACAGTTAGTTTGAATTCAGATTCTTACTATTTCTTGTCTGGTTGCCAGAGCTAAGCAAGATACCCCAGTCTGCTTTACGAATTACACGTCGCTGGAAGGAAGAGGTATGTTTATGCCTTTCAAAATAGTATTAAAGTGACGTGAAACAAAAGCATCCATGTCCAATATATATATATATATATATATATATATATATATAGTTTCATTTCCTTTGTCGATGCTGAGAAAAAAAGTTGATTCATAATTTTTCTAAGAGCATGAGTACAAGTTGAACGTAAGCAGCATTGATAAGAACTTTAGCTCGCCTTACCGATACCATTTTTCGCACCGATGATCATTACAGGACTTGAATTTCGACAATTGTCTACAAAAGGAATCTTATGCGTTGTAATAGTCATCAAGTTAGGCTGGCCGGTTCTAGAGTTTTTGCTTCTAACGAATTGTCCTGTACCCTAGCTTTGTGCCAAAACAAAGATTTGTTTAGTAAATATACGGTTATGTATACTGGGTTCAAATGCTATTGAGTCATTACTGAACATATTTGTTGAACAAAAACAATTTCACTAAAAAGTGAAATTAAAGGATCTCTAAATCTCGACTACAAAAACTAATGCTCTAATTATTCATCTAAGATCTGCTCTCTCTTTATATCTATATATCTATATTATTTTGTGTTTGATTCTACCGCTTTCACAAGACGTTTTACATTCATTTTGCTTCTGGTATTAAGTAATTGGTATCGATTTTTTTTAATTTTCAGGTCCCATTCTTTACTCAGCATCTCAGATGGAAGTATTGGTTATATATAGTTAAAATTGATTCTTGTTTAAGTTAAATTTGTTAGTTGCCTTTTTTTTAAATGAATGGATATTGGTATCATCATCGAGATGAAAAAGTCGCCCCGAGGTAAGTAATCGATTATTAGTAAAAAAAAAAAAAAATGGGGGATTACAGATAGAGAGTGAGACTTACTAATATGGATGTTAAAGTAATATCGATGGATAATAATGGTAACCCATCTGCCAAAAATATCACTTCTTAAAAGGGTATTAATTTCAGACATTTGGGGCAGATTTCTCTCTAAAATTTTGTGTCTTGCTTTTTAATTTCTTATATTTTTTCCTTTTCACTCGGAATGTCAATAGTATTAAAAGTGACTGATGAGGATCACATAATTGGTTGGCTGATTGATTGGTTTTAACGACATCTCAACTCGTTTAGTGTGATCTTATGCCTTTAGGTCTAGGAATCCCTTTTTTTGTTTATAGTTACATCTTAGAGAAGTTATTTATGAAGATTTTTTTACACGCGCTCCTATCGAATACGACAATCATTTAAACGGAAATATTTGACTCATAGATAGACTGAGTGAACCTGGGAGTAATGGCAATGAAGGTGTAATCCGTTCTTCAGAAATGATGCATCACAATCAGATGCAGTTTAGTGCCATATCTTTTTTAGGTGAGAAGATTCTTACCTTTCTTCAGGAGATACAGTCGACGTATTCTATCCCTAATCGACAGGGTGAAAGATGAAATCAGTTGCATACTCTTGCATAAAAACAGAGCTCAGAAAAGAGACAATATGATCAATGTTCAAAGAAAAACGAATTGGAGGACAGTTTACAGTCACAATGAAACCCGTTGTGATGAATAAATTCAATTTCTAAAAACTGAACAGATTCCAAAACTACATCGTATCTACATTTCAACTTGAATAACTTTCGATCGAACGCGGCAAAGATATACAATCGTGGTTAGTGAGTTGGGTTTAAGACGTGCATTTTTTTTTGTTTGTAAATTGATAAGACTGTGTATCTATATTATATTAAATAAAATAAGTTACAGTCATTTTAAAGATTTCGAAAAAAATTGGCAATGATTTAAAGTATAGTTAAGTTGATGTAATGTATTCCTTAATATAGGAATGTATTTCGGGTCGTTCAGCATGAGTCATTTTTATTGAGATTTTCAGCAGTAGTTTAATTTTGATTTGATTTGGCTTCTTTGTTTAATGGCATATACAAGTTCGCGGTTATTCAATACCAAAGCCATCCTTGCAAAAGAACAGTAGTTATGTTATTTAATCGATTGCTAGAGGGATAACAAGGTTCATACTTTTCTCAAGGGTATTATTCCAAAAGTGGATGAAATAGTTCGTCTGGAGATCGAACTTGCTTAATTTCAATGTAGCACTTCAACCATTCAGCTAATATCTTATAATTCAGTAAATTTCCACCCGTCCGTACTGTTCTGTGATCTCCCAGCCGATTTCTACCAAACGATGTAAAGTTATGTCTCTTATCTATTGAAAGATTTTAAACTCTATAGATCTAGCCCATACATTTTTACTTTCAGTCTGTTTCTCATCCTCTCTATATATATTAGTGTTCTTTTCGCTGTAAAAGGAAGTCTGCCTCATATTTTTGTTTCCCTTTGGCATGGAGTGAAAACATTTTCCAGTAAGTATCAGTTTAGAAATAACTGCAATCAAAACTCCGAGTAAAAGTCTCTTTCGGATTGGCGTTGCGAAGCTTCTCGTTAAGAATATATTTATTGGTTAAACTTTTAAGCAGAGTAGAACTGGGTTGAATTTAAAGTAGTCCTTCTCATATACAAGTTGTTAAAGAGCCTTGCCTGTACTACTATTTACGCAGATCTAGAAGTAAAATTATAGGATACATACCATTCACAAGGACACTAGAATCTTCCAGGTTTTGGTATTGGGCCGCTAGTTACATTTCTCATATCGATAAAGCTTTCAACATGAATGCTTCATCTAAAGGTCAAACAGGAAGAACATACACACATCATTAGAATATTTTCTATCCAGAGGTTCTTTCTTAATGAAAAAAATTGTAAATTTAAAAAGCGACATACATGTTAGGCATAAACAAATGAAAGGATTTAGCATAAAGTACTTTATGAACATATATGGCCATTTTAAAACGTTTATGTAATAAAAGTAAGTATTGCTAGTCGCAATAATGTACGATGCTAATAGAAATTCATTCTACCGAAAAACTTGCGCTACGAACTGGACATGAGTGTAAACGATTTCGATCAGAGATTTTTTGCCTATTAAATTAATAAGACTTTCATCGTAAAATGTTTAATTTTCTTTTTATTTCATCCCTTTTTGTATTTTATAGAAAATGTCTTCCAATATAATATTGGCATGCCTAATTACCTGTTGGAAAAATCATTTTCTCTGTTGGATAGATGTCTCGATCAATCTTTCACTAATGTGAAACTATTCGAAAGACATTACCCATACTCTATTGGTTCTTTATGTAAAAAGGTTATTTCACTGAATCTTTACGTCAGTTCATAGATTTAACAGTTTTGTAGTCTATGTGCACGTCTATGAAGGCTCTTCTGATGTAAAGGTTGTCGTTGTATGAAGTTAACTGGTCTACTCGAATTCAAAAACTTGAACGAGGTTGTTTGCATTTCAGTTTTGCATTAATGCTCAAGGGATAGGTATGTATCCAACTGTTTTCCATCCATATATAGGTAAATAGTTAGAGATGTGTAACCTTGTATAGCATCTTGTTTTAGAGAAAAAAACAACTGGAATTTAACTTGTAAATTTCGTAGAATAAATTTCTAATTATAAGAACATATTTAGGATAGGATGGATTATTGATTTCTTGTTAATGTTTTTCATGACAGTTCAGTCATGGATTGAGAGATGTGCCCCACCGGGCTCTTAGTACTCATGGCATGCTGCATAAGTCATGCAGCCACAACCCAAATAGTTTACGGGTTTTGTCTTTTTCTATACACTCGTATGTGACAGCGTTCATTAAACTTTATATCACTAATATTTCAATGTCTTTGTATGTATGTTTTTAAAGGTAGATTTCTTAAGTTATATGTGCAGACATGTACTTACATACATACATGTGTGTGGGGTGTGTGCGGGTGGGGTTGTCGGTGTGGAATGTAGTGGTAGATTTCCTAAATTCATTGACCCTGATAACCAGATTGGGACCAACAACAAAATGTCACTCTCGTATGAATTCTCGTGTTAGATGCAAGAGAGGATCTCATGTGAGTTGGGGATTTTTTAAATGACTCGGTAAGTTCCAGTGAGATTAAGACGTACCGAACTAAATTTCGAGTCTAAAGAAACTCTCCCGCCCCAATTAGATCTTTCCTTGATCAACTTGAAATTACCTCTCTACGTTTTCCTGTCTTTGAGACCGATCTAAAGTGTAGATGTTAACTGCAGCAATAAACTGAGTGGAATTTGTCTTTGACCACATAACTCTCTTTTTAGCGCTATAGTATCTCTCTCAGTCTGTCTGTCTTTTGTGTGTGTGTAAATGTCTGTTTGACCGTTTATGTACATGTGACTGGTTGAGGTATGTATCAGGTTGATGCCGATGATTATTATACAAAGCCTTGCCTCTACGTATCCCTCCAGTTGACAGCATCTCTGTATTGCGCTAAGCAAGTCCAGATTAAATGCTGATGGTCTGCGTCAATATCCAAGAAAACTCAGTAAATCGTAAACAGCAAATTATCAAACCATATGCCAAACGATGTCATCCAGCATAAAAAAGACTATGAGTCACATTGGTTGTAATGGAGTAATAAGAAAATAAGTACGAATATATTTGGTCCACGATTGTATGATTGCTTTTCTGTACTACGTGATGTGTTTATTTTTTTGTTTATGGCGGCAACTGGTTTCCTTAAATTTGACAAGTCTTATCTTCTTAACGTTAACATTTTACAAGTCTTGATAATAAATAGTTTGTTTTTTTTTTGTTGTTGTTTCCAACCAAAGAAAAAACTATTAAGGAAACTTAATTGGAAATTTTGAACGGAATCTTGGGGAAAAATTGTAAAAGTGCAGACATGGTGTGTTCAATTTTATTAATTATTTAGAGTAACTAAAAGCGTATTTTTTAATAAGCAGACGTTTGTTAGCATAACGTATACACTTGTATATAAGTCGACTTTTTGCATAGATCTATGTGAGGGTCATTAAGTTGTGGATAATTTTTAAAGCGAAAAATTTTTGAGTCGATGAAGAAATCAATGAATTCTTGTCTGGTCCCACTCTTGGGGAGGTTTGAGGACAGTTTTGCTTGTTCCAAAAACTAAGTCGTACCTTAATCTCTGATTAAATGACCCTATTAAAAACTCCAACTCTAATGTGATCGTTTCTCACACCAACTGCGTGAGCTCCTATGCACAGTAGGTCACCATGTTCACAGAAAGTTGGTGGAAGTCAGTTTATCTCCTAAAATTAAGTCTTTAGAATTCAAACTGTACCGGTAGTCGCGCAAACTTCAACCAGTTTCAATCAGCCAAATATATTACTTCTGATTAGGGACGTTCGAGGTGTAACGGTCATCTTCGTTGAAAATCGACATGGCACTTCGGTGACGAGGTTATTTGCATTTCACATTGTGCTTATACTCTACGAAAAGGTAAGCATCCGACTATTATCTCTCCAACCGAGGGTAAATAATAGTAGTCTAGGTACTTTGACCTTAGTATGGCAACTGGTCTAGAAGGAAACATCTGAATTTAAACCAGTTAACAAGGTCAACTTATAAGTTGACCTGGTATCATTTAGTTTGAAGCAGAGGGGTTTGGTGAATACTTACTTCCGAATAGAGACTTCCATCCCAACTAGATGACTCCTACTTGTGACATTGTGCCAAGTCAAAGGCAGTGGTTTCGATTCTCCCTGGGATACTCATAATTCTATTCTTGTACTGATCTAATCTAAGCCTAATCGAGGACAACCAGTCCATTCAACACGTAGGCTAGACAAAGTTTTTTTTCTTATCAGATGACAGAGATTTTAGAAAGCAAATCTATTTTAACTCGAAGAAAGCCGAGAAAAATATGTCATTCTTACCGCCTGATGTGTTATCAGTCTTTGAAATAATTTTGATAAACGAAAACTGATAAGACATTCGAAAAGTAACTGTGAACGACAGTGAGTAATCTGATCATTGTACAATTAGGTTTACAGACAACTGTAAAAATGTTTTGCTCTTCTGATTATCATTTACAACAGAGAGAAACTATTTGCTTAAAAACAGATGCATTGAATATGATTGGTGAATGAGGTAGATATGGTTTGTCTACCGGAACTGCCGATCAGGATGCAAGCCTGGGTTGAATTTCGATTGTCAAAAACTTCAGGCCCTCAATAATTTGATAATTTAAAAAATAATTCTCCTTTTTACATCTTTCATTTTTATACTTATTTAATAGTTATTTATTCATCTCAGAAATGGCAAAAGGCCACATGTATGGATCACCCAGTGAGACTCAAACTCACAAGATATGGTTTTCTATGTTGACTTGCATGTCTGAAGCAGGGACGAACTCATAAGAGATGTACTCTTATGGACCCCCACACATGGCCGTGCAAAAGCAGGACGACCAGCACGAACATACATTCAGCAGCTATGTGAGGATACGGGATGTTGTCCTGAAGACCTGCCTAGGGCGATGAACGATAGGGAGGAGTGGCGAGAGAGGGTCAGGGATATCCGTGCTACTAGCGCGACGTGATGATGATGATGATGATGATGTTGACTTACCAAATATCACATTACACAAGCTGCCGTTAACTTCTGTCATGTATTTTTATTCTTTTATTGACAAGGCTGTTCTATGTTTTCCACATCGATAGCTACAATGTATTTCCATTAGCCTTGTTCTTGCCTTTCCTTTTCATGCTGTTTCGAATCGTTTGACAATTTAGTTTTCCTCTCGTTGAGGAGGTCTTCCGATTGGTAGTTTCCGGACTCTTGGACACCATTTGACAACTTCACGGATCCACCTATTGTCACGCAATGCAAAGTAAGTGTCATATATAGCTGTGTAAATATTCTAAGATTATGTTTGCGTTTTTATATTAAAGTCTATGAAATCCTGCAATTTATGTGAAACTAAAAAAGTAGTTTGTTTTATCTTTAAAAATTTATATGGAAATTTGACATTTGTCGAGTTCTGATGTAAAAAAAATTTCTGTATTGATCGATTAATTAGTTGAATTTAACGGCATGCCAACTCGTCTGGGGGTTATTCTATGCCGAGGTAACTACCTATATTTTCTGTATATTTAAACTTTTGTGTAAATGCTACAGAGATTTTGCACAGTTATATGATTTCAAATTATCATTATCTAATACAAATAATTTGAAAACATATTTATGAATGGGATCTTAAAAGGTACCACCATTAGAAGTCAGAGTGGAAATATGAGTAATAGCAATGAAGGGATACTCCATAGTTCTTAGAACTCCAAAACTTGAACATCACCAGTAGATGCAGTTTCGTGTCATACATTGGATACTCCTTGGGAGTTTCAATCGTATGGCGACTGCAACATTGTAGTGAGTGAATTCAAACTCCTGACACTTTCAGACTAATACTCTTGGGAAATGTAAGAACCCTCTAATCCACATCAGTTATGGGTAAAATAGTTCCACTATTATTATTCTACAAATATTGTTTAGGAATAACATAATCCACATAAAATAAAGAAACCAAATCAAATCAAAACAGACCCTGGTAGCTGCTTTTACTTTTCTTGGAGGGGGTCTTACCTCACTTCATGAGACAGAGTCAATATGTTATAAGTTCCACCAACAAGGATGAGAAATGGTTCGTTTTATTGAGCCAAATAAACAATTAATTTAGCTTGGTTCTGATTTAAAAAAAAAACAAAAACAAGAAACACTTTCATGACGTCTTCGTGGATCAGTTATTAAAACGAAAGAAAAAATTTGTTTTAACATAAAACGATTTCAACATGAATTGTTAAACAGGGAAGATTTTAGGAAATTAAGATTTAATATAGAAAAAATTAAAGTAGTACACATTGGTTCTAAAAATATTAAAGTTAAATATAGATTAAGTCAGATAAATTAAGACATAGTAATTGGAGTGTAATATTGAAAATTGAGAGCATACAAAAGAGAAGACAAAAATAACAAAATAGGTGAAAGATTACAGTTAAAGAGAGAGATTAAAAAGTAAGTTTAAATACTTTAAGAGAAAGAAGAATGAGGGATATCTATTAATTTTTTTCCGAATTGATGAAATTTTTAATTATGGCAGACATTTTTTTCAATATTTGTCCTCGAACTGGGAATTTACTGTTAACGCAAATTTCAAAAACTGAGTCTTCTATCCAATTGGATTTTATTGCTAATTGGGGAAAATATTTTTGAGACAAATTGCCAAAATCAGATAAAAACAGCAATTGGGTTAAAAAAAATTCAAGATTGAATTGGATTTTAAAATTAATGGTAAGAAAAATAATTTAAGAGGGCATTTTTGGAAATTATCGGATGGATTACACGACAGAATGATTTCTGTACAGAGATATTGCATTAATAGTGCCTATGATCTATGCAAAGATTATACGTTTTTATGACTGTTATGTGAAGATAGTAAAATTAAGGAGATGTCCAAGTATGCACAACAAATAAAAACATATGCTTAAGTAAAGCATAGACTGCTATTGACAGGAAATCGACCAAATGGTTATCTGATCTCTTTCATAAAACAAAACGGAAATTTCTTACAAGTTGTAGCCGGGTATGTACTACTGTATGGCGGTACCACTTTGATTCTAATAAAGCGTTTGGGGAACAAGCGTGAGGGGAAATACACAAAGATGTTGCATACTGTTTTGGAAAAATCTTGGAAGCAGCAGTAAAAAAATGCAATTGCACGGGCACTTATTTCTCATCACATAAACCATCCAAGTAAAAAAAAAAAAAAGACATGATGTGTGCTGTAAGAGAAGTAAAAACAAAGTAATAATCGACGTTCTCCAATGGACTCCTACACATGGACATATCAGTGTAAGTCGATCAGCACAACCTTGAATTCATCTGCTTTGTGTTGACAGGGGATGCCATCTAGAGGACTTACCTAGTGCGATGGTCAGTTAGTACGATGACAAGATGTATATATATATATATATATATAGAGAGAGAGAGAGAGAGAAAGAGAGGGAGAGAGAGAGAGAGAGAGGGGGGAAGAGAGTCAAAGGAATCCATTTTCTCCACACGTTCTGATGATGATGATGATGATGATGATGATGATGATATACTCAAATGAACATTTGAGTTTATGAGATCCATTTGGTTTCTGATCTTAATACGAAAAAAAAACATTATTTCATTTTTTAATCAATATTATATTTTTATTATTTGAGATCCTGATACAGTAAAGCTTAAAAATGTTTTATGTTTAAAAAAGTACATTAAAGCTTGTGAAATATTTCGGGTTTTGTTGTTGGGAAAAGTGTTTAAAAATAGTTTATTGTTTAGTTTTGCATCTCTTTTGCTTCATGATAAAGCACACTATTAACATTCTTTTAAAAAATCTGATTCAGAAAATTCCCATGAGGTTCGGTCTTCATTTTATCCACCTGCGTAAACTGTTAAGAATAAATAATGAATCATTAACCATAGAGATGTTCAGACTTACCCATATATGTGAAATTTTGTCAGCTGACTCTTTGTTTCGACTTAAAACTTTCTTAATGCATTCCTATTTCCAACCTCTTCTTTCCCAAACTTTTCCTCCCCCTAATCCGCTATCACTAAGATGGCATCTGAAAATTACAGTTAACCCATTCCTAATTCTTCTCCGCCAAGCGATAATTATCAAACTTCAATGCTTTATTTTGCTATTCTTAGCCCCTTTGAAGAAGGGGACCTTAGGGATGAGAACCTGCATAATAGACAGTCTTCCAGGATGATCAACTCCCTTTTTACACGTAAACAGAAAATTAAGGGAGCTGCAATTTTCTGACGCATGAAACATTCTTGGACTTATTACCAAACTAAAAACACTTCTCCTTTCAATCTAAAAATCACAACCGAATTCTTTATTCAAACCTCTGTGAGCAGATCAAGTCATTTTTCCTTTTCCTTCCAACATTTTCTGTGTAATGGAAAACCTCCCAAGTCCTATCAGACAAAACGTCTTCCCCTTTCCACAGTATAACATGAAAACGCAGACACTTTGAGATTGCCAACTTGGAGAGGCCCCTGCCAATTCGCTGCTGATTACCTATGGCATCTGGTCTGCTAAGACCGGGGTCCATCTGAGCCTGCCAAGGAAATTACAGTCATTATTCCTGCAAGGATCTTTCGATCTACATTCTCCCCTTAATCAAGTATGTGAAAGCACAGGACCCGTAAATAGATACTTAATTGATTACACCACCAAGAATTTTATTTTAAAAGCAGCCTGAAAAGATTTTAAGACAATTGTTTCTTGCATGCCCAATAGAAATAGTGAGCTCAATGGTTAGTGTATTCAATCCTTAATGTGCCTTAGTGATCTTTGGTTTGGGTTGGTTTCACTGTCTAATCGCATATCAACATTCGTGGGTTATTTAATACTAAAACTACCGCCGAGGAAAAACAGGAGTTGTGCTTCTAACACAATAACTGGATGTGATGAGGGGATTTATACGAAAGTGACATTATAGTTCGAACTCACTCACTATAGTATCGGAATCCAGCACGTTAGCCATCACGCCAAGGGGACTTCCCTCTTCCCGTTGTAACCGTAAGTTTAAAAATATCAGCTTTTATTATCAATATACTCTTGAGAGTTTTTCACACCTCCATTAGTTGATAGTTTCTCACTGGAGTTTGAGTGAGAGCAAGTCACCTCAAGTCTCCTGGACTGTTCCCAATATTCTGGCCGATGTTAATAATGATGTAGTCTGAATGGTCTCTTCTTCTTGTCCTCTGATTTCTAAACCTTCAGGTCCCTTAATCAATACTTTGAGGATTGTTCCAAGCGCACCAATCACCTTTATGTTCCATAGTTGTTTTAGTACTCTAGCAAGGTTTAGATATTTATCTCTCTTTTCGCTTTCTTTTAATTTTACTCGGTGGTCTGTCAGGATGACGAGGTCTACTGTTCAGCAGGTTTTTTTGACAATCACTAGGTCTGCTCGTCTAGCCGAAATTAGGTGAACTGCTTGTATATCAAAATCCAAGTGAACTTTTTCATCTCATTTTCCTGTACGGATTCCAGATTGTACATATACCACTCGTTTGGATGGTCAAATTTAACTGTCTTGCACAATTCCCTGTGGATCACCTTCCCTGCCTAACTATGTCTAGTTTCATACTCTTTTTGCACTTGTTAGCTGCTTCGCTAATTATATGATTGATCACTTCGCATCTGTCTCCACATAACCTTCAATTGCTATTTTATAGCGTATTGTTTATTTTTATTTTAACGTTGTTTGACCTAATGGCATTGTTTTGTACTGCAATCAGAAGATATTCAGTTTTTCTCTTAAAGTTTCCCTTTCTTAGACATTTCCAAGTCTTTGTGAAAATTCGCTTGTTGGTTACTTGAAATGTCCATACAGTTGTTTTTTCTCCCATTTTTGTTTTCTCGTTATTGATCTTCCGTTGATGTTTGTGTTGTTTCTGGTCACCATAATTAGCCTTTCTTTGTTCTCTTTTATGTACTCTTGAGTCATTTTATCGATGTATCAATGCTATCTTCAATGCGGGCGAGTCCTCTTCTTTCTTTTCTTTACGCATACAGCCTGTCAACATCATCTCTTATATATTGTTATTAGTTTTTTGTTCTTTCGTCCATTTATTGAAGTTCTTCTCTCGTCCACTTTAAGAATAGTCTCGAGTATCTTACAGGAGAAAAGTCCGGTGTTTATCCCTTTGACGAGGTTTCTTTTATATAGTTTGGTTTCGAGAAGTTTTTTCGTTCTTCTGAGACACTATTCTTTTAATATTTCCTTTCATCTCCGCTTGTTTGATTTTGTTGGCTTCCTGTATTTAAAAGTAATGCATGCTTCCTTTTTCCATCAGCAACTGAGTGGCATCATCGCTACCACAAATATAAATGGTGATAGCTGAGCTTTCTGAAAGATGCCCCGCTGGATTTTCACCTCAAAATATTTCCGCCTGCTGTCAATTCCACTCTTCCGTTTTCCATGGTTTCCTTAATGAACTTTATGACCTCTTCAGATATTTCATACATTTTGAGACAATCCAGCTTTGCCGGACCACAGGATACGCCTTTTCTTAGTCAATCTAGACCATAGCTACATTATTGTGTCTCGTTTTGTTCTCCTTGAGGGTGTGTTTATCAATGCACCGAAGGTTTCAGTCCATTTTGTTCCCTTGTGGTATCCATTCTGTTTTTTCGGGGAAACAGTTCTTTGGTAATAAGTCTATGGTAAATCTCCTTCCTAACTTATGCAGTTAGTATTTCCCACATCATCGGTAGGTACGCTATTGGTCCTGAGTTCTTGAGGGGGGTTACTTTTTGGGGGTCTTTCTGAATCAGGGTGGGCTTTCCTTAGATAATCTATGCGGGTAGGTTTGTTTCTTCTAAGCATCTGTTCGTTTTGATTGTCAATCTCTGGCGAATGATAGATAATTTTGTACAAGTATCCATGTATGCTATCATGGCCTGGTGTTTTCTAATTTCGTATGTTTTAGTGTTTCTCAGTATGAATCGGGGTGTACTTTTGCGTAACTCCTTCTTTGAGTCCTTGTAGTTCTTTATTCCTTCTTTTGCATCTGCTTGTTTGTATGTCTTCGTGTATTCTACTCCTACATTATTTCTACAGCAGTCTCAGTGAAAGCAAGTCTCAGGTCTCCATGACTTTTCAAAGTATTCTATTTGATTTCAACAGTGCTGTAATCTGGCTGGTTTAGATTCTTGCTCTGATAATCAGTTTCGATAATTTCTTTTCCAGACCGTTGGCTATCGTTCCAAAGGCGCCAAGTATAATTGCAATCGTTGTCAACATTATACCTAACATGTTTTTCAGCTCTCTAGCAAAGTCCGGGTATTACTGCGGCTATTCGCTTTCTTTTATTTTCACTTTATCTTCTGCTGTGTTGTGGAGAGTCGCGATTTTTTCTCTGAACTCCACTTTACTCCCAATCTCTTTTCCAAGTATTTTGCAGTTGTTCCGAAGATTGGTGTTACCGTTATATATATTCGATTCCAACGTGGCATGTTGCAGGTATTTGTCAAGGTTTACAATTTAAAAAGAATTTTCACTCTTTACTAAATTGGTACGGAAGAATCCACGAATTGACAAGTTCTTCTCAATTAACACAATGTCTAGATGAGGTGATCATTTTACATCTTTGGAAATTATTAGTATTGTATGAGAATACCGGACATTTTATAAACGCGTGCAAACAAATGATTATTGTTACATAAGAATAATTATTTGTAAGCATGTAGTTTATTGAAAAATAAACGAACTTTGACGTTTAATAAACGAGCAAGGACTCTATAGCTATAAAACCAACGAATTAACGAACCAACACACACACATACACACACACACATTCTCACACAGGCAAATGTGTTCCTGGTGTAATGATTTACGTCATAGGAAATTGTATACCACTATTCGAGTTCAAATCCTGATCGAGTCTTATGGATTTTCACATCGCAATAATACTCTTGGAAATGTTATACATCGAACTATTCTGCCTTTACGTAAAATAATAGTTGAGTATACTGGACTCTTTAACCTGGCAATAGCAACTAGAAAAAGTGAATTAAAAACAATTAAATAGCCTTAACATTGACCTTGAATTGAATCTGCTCGTGCGGTATGTATATATATATATTATTTTAAAAACTTTCTCGAATCTCTTTGGAGAATATATTGACTTGGCGTTTCCTTGATTTATCGATTTCATTCGTTCTGTTTTTGCTTGGATCTTTGGTTCTTATTTATGTCATATAATTATTTTCACTGGCAAATTTTAAACCTGCCAATGAATCTAATTAATCATATTTGATAAGAATAATTATTTTCGTAAAATAAATCCCTTTATACTTTCTCTTGAAGTTGAAAAATGTAATTTTTAAACGATTAGCAATGATTTGCAGTAACATTGCTTCCTGTTCATTATCATATATCGTTAGGAAAATTCATTATATGAGAAGTCCTGCAACCACATGAGAAACAATCTGCATGTTTAAACCACTCTCCGGAGCCAAAAAGCATGCATACTAAATTTGATAGCTCTCCGACAAACCGTTTTGCCGTCTTTAGAGGACAGGCGGATTAACTTTAATTTAATGGACATCACTCCCAAGTTATTAGGAGGTGCCCGTGGTGTAGTCGTCATCGCCGTAGGAAATGAACACGGCGAAACGAGTTCAAATCCAGGACGATACTGATTGCATTTCACATAGCACTAATACCCTTGGGAAAGGTATGAATCCAATTATTCTCCCTCCAGCTATGGGTAAATAGTAGGACAGACTAGGTTCTTCAGCCTTGGTTAGGCAACTAGTCTAGGAGAAGGAAAACTCTGAATTCAAACCTGTTAAACTCCGCTTAAAAATTGACCTTGTGTCATATCCTGCTCGAGCGGAGGGGTTGATAAATAGTATCACTCCCAAGTTATTTATGTAGATGTAGCATAGTGGAAATTTATGACATCCTTTAAGCATTGACAAGAAAATTTATATCTCTAGTTATCTTCGTATTTTAATGGAAAAATAATTTACAATGGGATAATCGTAAAAAAAAGTTTTTTTTAAATAAATAAAATGTAGACATTTTTATAACAATCCGTATCATTATTAATGTATGGCTGCACCAATAAGACTTTAGCGAAACACTGAAAAGATGCGTGATAGGAACTTCTCAAGGATGCTGAACGCTCTTTTGAACTAATTCAGGAAGCAGTACCCAGAGAAAAAACAGCTGTATGGCCACTTACCTACCATCGCATATACTATCGAAAGAAAGACGCGCAAAATATACTGGCTCAGCTGAAGTAAGAAAAACTTACTAACGACGTTATTCTATGAACTAATACTAATGGACACACCAGTTTTAACCGACCTAGAAAACTTCATTTTCATAAACTCACTGTAGACACTGGGATAGAGTTCCGGAAGACGTGGAAGGAAAGATGGTCAAAGGAAGTCATGCTGCTACTCATGATGTAGTTTATGATGATGATTACAAATATCTTAATACAAAAACATAGAATGACCTATCGAATAAACCTACGTGAAATGCCAAACATAGTTTTGAATTAACTATATTCTTAGAAAGGATCAGATTAGACAAATTACTGGAGCGAGAGTTTACGAAGAGACCAGAAGGATCATAATAAAATTTGATTTGAATATATAAGATTAATATAGACACCATGTGATGAAGTAATTCTTAGCAACCAATTTCCTGTCAAAATAAAAACCAGCGCTCAAGTCAGCATTTGAGAACTATTTATTCTTAGCAAAATATTTTTTGTCAAAATAAAATTCCTGCGACGAGTTCAGCATACTTTAATAACCTTTTCAAGTAGTGGGAATAACATCTTGGAATATGGTTTTCCATTCAGTATGTTATTGTTATGCATCTTATGAGATGACTGACCAATTTTTAGGATTCCAGGTTCAAATGAACAGCTACAGAAGGAATTGGAATACACCCTACAAAGTCTGATTGTCACAGCTGGTGAATTTCAAAAAATGCAATCTGGACGTGAGGACACTTTAAAAGAACGATATGCAATAAAATTCTGTTTTAAACTTGGAAAAAATGCCACAGAAAAAAACGTATGGAATGCTTCAGACTGCTTTTGGGCCATCTTGCATGAATCGAACATCAGTTTTTGAGTGGCATAAGAGATTCAAGGAAGGCAGGCAGTCTGTGAGGAATGATGAGAGGTGTGGGAGGAGTAAGGAAGTCAAACGGTTAGGGTTACGGTTACTATGTTGAGGTTTTAAGGGAATTCAGCAAGAGATGCCGTCGGAAGAGGCCAGCACTCTTCAAATCGGGTTAGTGACATTTCCACCTGGACAATGCACAAGTCCACAACTCTATCCTTGCGGCAGACTATTTGACCAAGATGGGCATTAAGACAGTTGCTCATCCTCCCTATAGTCCAGACCTTGCTCCCTGTAACTTTTGGTTATTCCCTAAGCTCAGAGGCTGTCGTTATGAGACAACTGAAGAGATGAAAGAGGCTGTGACGAAGGTCATTGACACGTTTACACAAGAGGACTTCCATAGAGCCTTGAAGAAGTTGTTGGAACGGTACAACAAGTGCATTGCAAACGGAGGAGATAACTTCGAAGGGGACTAGAGTTTCATGTGTGTACTATCAATAGAAGTGCCCATACGAAATAAGTCTGGAAACTTATTTGATGATCCACGTACTCACAAACGCCCGTACGGATAGACTCATTCCACATGCATATACATACATATATGCTACACTTTTATTCGTACATAGTCATATAGACATCATCGTATCGCCACGCAAAAGAATCATTACGACTGAAGATGTGCATCCAGAAAAGACTCACGACGTAACAAACATCTGCTCTATAATTGGTAGGATATGAATAGCTTCCTCTGTTTAAGAAAATGTATCCAAAATATTCACATATGCCTATATTAAAATTCTGCGTAAAATTGTTAGACATTGGACTGAATAATTTGTATACATTTTTTCATATGGTGTGTATCTTACCTTCTATGATGGCAGCAATTAAACAAACGAACATATGAGGCATTATTGGGTGATAATTAAAATAATGTTTGACGATAGCGGTGAAAAATCGAATTGCAATCAAGATTATTATTATTGTTATAAAAATTTTAAAATTATACGTTAAATTGGTAAAAACTTTTGATTTTCTTCAAAGATCCTAACTGGATATCTTTAGGATACGCTATATATATATATATATACGGAGAGAGAGAGAGAGAGAGAGAGAGAGAGAGAGAGAGAGAGAGAGAGAGATAATAGTTTGGTTTGGTTTTATGTCATATCGACCATTGAAGGTTATTTAATGCCAAATCCATTTTTATACATATAAACCGTTCTATTTCAAACAATTCAGCTTAACATTGTGTACGATGTTTAGATCTATTTAACCCATAAATCGGACCCTATCATTTGCTTCTCCTCGGAGCCAGAGTGGAACTCGAAGCGATAATAATAAAGGGGTATTCCGCACTCCCCAAAGCTCCATCATTACTGTAGCCTCACCATTGAATTGCTTAGGGTTATGAACAGGTCCCTCGTTGGGGAGTCTTACTTCTTTGCAGAGATACAGTCAGTGTATTCTACAGCAACAGCCGGCTAGGTTGAGAGATTAGGAGAGTATTCGTGACGAAATGGCCAAAATGCCGGATTCCCGCCTTGAAGAAAGCGAGTTCAGTCATCAGTTATGTTGCTATGTTCCCTTTCGAAGTAATAAGTTTGGGAAAGGTATGTGCCCCTTATCTCTACTGGTATAGGTTGAATAAAATCAATGCTATTATTCTACATGGACGGCTTTGACATTAAACAAATTTAAAAAGTTGATATACCATTAAATAAAGAAACCAAATCAAACTTAATATACTAACTACTGTTCTTCTACAAGGATGGCTTTGGCATCAAATAACCAACGAAGGTTGATATGCCATTAAACAAAAAAAAGAAAAGATATTTCTCTCTACCTCTCTCTGTCTCTTTCTCTGTCTTATATATATATATATATATATATATATATATATATATATATATATATATAATATTGTAACTGTGTTGGTTGTTACGAATTCACTTTGTGGGTTTGTGGCGAACCAAGTGCTATATAATTTGGAGAGTGCTCAATATCTATGATAGAGCTATTATATAATAATAATGAATATATATATATATATATATATATATATATATATATATATATATATATTAGATTTTATACATTTAATGCCATGGAAGTTTGTCTACGACCTCGGGTTTCATAAAGTTTTATAAACAAAAATCATCAGGCAGGATTACTGTTGTTGGTCCTATGAGTGAAAAGTTAATATTTTAAAATAAGTAAGTCTACAAACGATTTCAGATTTAGTATTTACAATTGTATAATTTCAGACAGTTATGTTCTACACGTGTTTTGAACAGTTCTTCTTCAGGAGATATTGAACAATTGAGTAAAGACGGTTGCTGTTTTTATAATAGTGTATTCATTGGATGTGATCTTTTTTTAATTCCAAGATATGAGTCTGTGACTTTCCCATTACATTTTAGTGTCCATAAAAAACTCTGGTCTACGTAAATATTTTTTCTTATATAAAAGTATGTATTCTATGTGTATGTGTTTGTGTGTACACACGCATGCATATACGTACACCAATTTCTACACACACCCATACACACATATTTTCTGGAGTGTTGTGTTGATTTTTGTTCTTTGTTTTCCTCTCTCTCTTTCTCTCTGAATACATACAAATCTATGAATGTAAACCTACGCATATTTTCATATGCATGCTCATTCTAGGGTGCTGAGTGGGTTTAATATGTGTTCAAATGCACTTGACACCACTCAAATACATTTTGAACCTGTGTGTGTATATATTTGCGTGTCTTGTCTTGTATGTGTTAGGGTTCGTATAGTGCTAGTTTAGATATATTAATGATTTTTTTAAATTTTATTTTGAGTAATGGGTACTCATCAGTCCTGTATACTGGCATTATTTTAATAAACCCTTTTCTTCATTCACAAATGCATTTTATGAAGTAAAGCTTTTATTTTCTTAAAATTTAATGACGTTTTTATATAAGAAAACCTTTTTGTTCTGTGCGGTTAGAGCATTTGAATATGCAGATTACATATTTTGATTTGCACCTTAGATTTCTACTTACTCTGTTGTTTTGAGGCTTTCTAACGTATGGGATTTTCCTTTAATAGTTATAATTCATATTCACATTTTCATTTTTTTCTTTTGTTTGCATTGGGCATTCAACATGTTTAAATGAGATTTGTCCGTGTTTTGATGTGTTTTTTTTTTTTTTGTTTTTGTTTGCTTTCAGTGATTTGTATTTTGTCTAGTATGTTTTTTTATTCTATCTTTATTTTTAAGTTAATCAAATTCATTAATATTTCTATAAATAGCACTGGGTTGTTTTTGCTTTATGTTGGGATATATACTTGGGGTTGTTAGTAGCTATATCTTGGGGTTTGTAGTTCTGTTAGTGGTATTTTTCTGATGATTCGAATCCCTCATTTATTTGTGTTCCTAGTTATCCCTTCTGGTAAAGGGTTATGCGAAATTCTTCTGGGCCAGTTTATCAGAGATTTTCGTTTGTAACTATATCTTTAGTGGTAAGAGATGGGTTTTATGAAGCTTTTGAAGTGATGACTCTTGAAATAGAACATTGATAGTTTTGTTTGTGCTTGTGGCAAATACCTTTGATAATTTAGCCATTTTGTTTTTTAATGAGGATGTCTATGGATAGTAATTCTCTAAATTTGTGTTCTGTAGGGAATTTTATTTTAGGCTGTATGCTTGAAGTAATTTATGTAAATCATTGATACTGCATAATGAGTATTTCTAAAATATGAAACAGTCTTTCAGATATGTTTTTCACGATCTGATAAATTCTGTTCTTATTTTGTTGGTATGTTTTTTCCTTATGATTTCTTATTGATTTTCCTCCAAGTATGCGAAAATTACGGTGGCATACGTTGGTGTCATTTTGGTTCCTAGGGTTTTGATGTGATTTTTGTTGACGTACTGGTAAGAGTTATTTAGGATTAGTTCTGTATGATTAATGCTATTTTTTTTCTTTATTTTGGTTGTATTATTATTGTGGGAGGGAATGCCCGCGAGTGTGCGGGTCTTTCATTATGCTTCCAAACAAAAACTATTAAAAAAAATTAGCTGTACTTATGTTGATTCGACGTAGGTTTGTGAATCATATTCTTCGTTATCATATGAAAAAGAAAATTATCATTGCATCAGTAGTTGGAAAAGATTGGAGGAAAACACTCAAGCGCTGTTAATGTAATTGAAGGGCCTGAGACAGATAAAAATTAATTGA
>OY757911.1:77054684-77082184 GCA_963585895.1 Sepioteuthis lessoniana
CGTTAGTATTTCATCATCAACCTCATATTCATTTTCATCCCCTTCCCTTATATTGAGAGAAATCATTTACTAATCTTAGCTAAGTTTCACAAATGTCCAGATAAATGGGCCTCGCTGTGAGAATCGAATTCACATATAACTCTCAGCAAGCTTAGTACAGTATTATACCACACGTGACAATCTTTAAACCTTAGGATATTTAGCAGCCTGTATTTGTACCGTTACCTAGAAGTACTTATAACTGGACGGACAAACTTCCTATAGGAGATTGCCTAGTCGGATAGGGCAGTAAAATACGCCAACTGCATATCTGCAGAAGGTTAAGATGAGTGTCCGGATTGTATCATAAAACAATAGGATGATGATGATTATGATGATGATGGAGTTCTTGAGCTTTGCAGATAATTGAAAACATATTCATTGTCACTACTCCCAGGTCGATTCTGACCTCAGATGGTACCTCCTTAAAAGCTCCTATCTAAGTGTCAAATATAACTGTTTAACATTTAAACGATGGAAAAACAAATAACTTCTGTTAAACAGAAATTTTAAAAATATAAGAGTTTAACCATTTCACTGTGTGTAACGAATGAAGATCTGAATAGTTAGTGATACGTAGAAATATTTTGAATCATTTAACTGTGCGCAAATAAATGAGCAATATTATCATTATAGGGCAATACTAGGAACAATTTGAATATGTGCAAATGAATGAATAGTATACAATAGAACAATTAGTGTTAGATAGCAATGATTTAAACTATTTAACAGTGTAGAAATGATAACAATACTTGTGTACAAAAAAGTTTGTTCTTACTCATTTAGAAATAAAATTACTTGAAAATCCTATTTAAATGTGTGCAAACAACGGACTGATGTTAAATGATTTAGTTACTGCTACATAGCAATGCTTGAAACGATTTAACTATGTGCAAAAAAAAAAAAGAAGAAAACGAGCTGAGGCTCGTTTTAAAAATGTTATCTACAAATGTGTTTACAGATCATATATATTCAATATGTATACATAATCAAAATTTGGATTTAAATAACCTAGACAATTTGATATGCTATAAAACCCATCTAATTGTTGTGGCCCCGGAAAGGCTCACTAATGAAAACGCAGACACAGATATTAGGTAAACAGATTATATTGCACAAGAAAGATAGAGTTACATCGAAAATGTAATAAGTCTCGTGCTGTTTCGGATAACACCGGTATTGTTCGGCTGGCAGCGAAATATCTCAGTACAAATAAAGGTGAGAAGAGTCCATTATGGTGAGATGGGTAAGGATCCCACCACACTAATCTAAGCTAGCCTCTCGGTGGGGGATCCCCGTTTCTCCATTGCAATTGCTTAGGAATTTTATTGTCTTATATATTATATTGAATTTTATCATTTTTATATATCTAAAATTACTTGTAAAATGCTGTAATTTGTAAACATTACTACATCACAACGACCTTACATTTTTGGAAAATTCCGTAAATTTATTTTATCATCAGCGAAAACTTTATATTCATAGTTGAGAAAATTATGGATCCGACTATTCTTTCCTCAGCTATGGGTAAATAGTAGAGGATATTAGGCATTTTAAAATTTTTATGGCAGCCAGTCTAGGAGAATGACAACTCTGAATTCAAACCAATTTCAATTCGCTAAAATACTGAACTTATGCCACATACTACTCATGGATGAGGGGTTGGGTATATATATATATATTCATTGTTATCGAAGTAGTGATCAACTCCATTACAACGAATACTGTAATGAATATCATCATTTTTATAAGCTTCTCTAAAGCTTGAATACTTGGAAAAGTTTATTACGTGCTAAATATTCCTTTCTCTGCTCTTAAACAAATCTTTCTTACGCCGCCAGTTTTTTTTAAATTAAAAAAGATATTTCTATCGAAAGCTACCAGCAGGGGCATTCAGTTTAAATACCAGGGGCAAAGAAGATCAAGCAACCGGTTTCTTATTTCAGAAGCCGAGATGTAAGAAGTAGTCGATCAAGATTCAGCACAAAGGTAGCTATGCGAGACCTGAGGTCGTTTTCGACTATATTAAAACAACGTTGTCTTCTAATCAAAGCATGTAAAAGTTCAAAGTAAATGTTAACGGTAAATGGATAAAAGTCATGAGCAAAAGAGGGAAAAAAAACCAAAAACCAAAAAAAAACAAAAAAAAACCCCGGAAAGCGCTACGTCTAAGTCGCAAATAATCTAAAAATCAAGAACTGAAAAATATTCTCCCTCATGCTTAAAGTCTAAATATTTTCTCTGTAAAAGATGCCAAAGTTTTATTAAGAATTTACCTGGGAAACGTAAATTAGAGCGGTTTATTCTCAGAATTTCGGAATTGTATTTGTTTTATTTGCACACACACACACACACACACACACACGGATACTTTTCTATTATATAGAAAAGGAGAAAGAAAGAGAAATAAACCCAAGAATACACTCATATAACTTCTTTATTGACAAGTTCTCTTCGAAATAATTCTGAAGCAGGTTGTATGACACTCAGGTCTTCTGCTGAGCAGATGCTATCTATAGCGAAATAGACAAAGAGATGGGCGCTGTCCAGATCTCTACCGCATTCTGTCTTGCTGCAGCTCACTGCTTACTCTATTGGCGGTTTCCCTTGATCTACTAAGGGCCTCAGTTTGTCTAGAAAACCCTCTTCCCTTGTAACCAACAGCTAATTACTCACTGCTAACTTTTTTTCAGACAGTTGTGGCAACCTTGTTTGGATAGTGGTTCACAATGGTCAACTGCTTACTACTGACCGGGACTCGGAACGCACCTCAAGCATTGCAAAAGGTGGGTGAAGAGGGGTTCGAGTTTGACCTGGTTGCCCACTTTGTCCAATGGTCAACTACCCATTGCTTTTATTCTAAATGATAGGTGACCTACGGCTTTCGATGAATATATGAAGTTTATGATTTCCGAAAAAGAAAACTGTTTTTCCTGTTTCAACCATCTGGTCCTAAAGTAATAAAAAGAACAGATTTTTGTCTACTGTATCACTGCCAAAGACTTTAGTTTATCAACATAATCTTTCATTTTCATAGAAAATCCTCCTCTGATTTTACGTTAATTTTTTTTTTTTTTTATGTATGTTCGAGCTGGTCGTGCTACTTTTGCTTGGCCATATGCGGGGGTCCATAGGAGTACATCACTGATGAGTTCGTCCTTGCTTCTCCAGCAGTGTCCTGCGTGTCTGGTTCGTCTAACTTGCATAGTTTTCATGATGGGAGGCAGGTGGCCGTACAGTTGGTGCCTTGTGGGGTGTTGCCACCAGGACTTGTTCAATATTACTCGCAACATTCTTGTGTAATTGCAATCTAGCTTCTTCTTCAGCCGTTTAGTTAACGTCCAAGGAGTGCATCCATACAGCAGTATCGATACGACCGCTGCGTGGAAGAAACTGCGTTTCATTTTTTCGGTCAGGTCTGATTTCCATATGATCGAGAGCCTATCGATAGCTGTCCAACCTTTCGTTAGCCGTGTGTTGATGTCTTTTTTTAAAGCGATGAATGATAGGGAGAAGAGGCGAGAGAGAGACAGGGATATCCATGCTGGCGGCCCGACATGATTATGATGATGATGATGATTTTACATTTGTAAAACCAACTTTTTTGCTTACTCCTTTAATACTATTATATTCGCAGTCATAGACACACACATCCACATACACGCACATCCATAGTACAGTTGGTGACCTTAGTCGACGGTGACCCGAAAGCTCCCTTTTCAATAGTTACGACACCGAGGTTTAGGGGAGGGCGCTACTCCTTTCCCTGGATTGCTCCACTTTACCTTTGATCACTACCTTATAATGCTAAGAGTTAAGCAAGGAAACTAGAGGACAAGTCCACCTATGAAGCAGTGTCCCATCCACCGGAAATCATATTAACACGAGACAAACGAAGGCTTGGACTGCAATCGAAAAACTACCGGTCAGACTAATCCGATAAAATAAAGTACAGTTTTTCCAAGCAGCGGTCGTGTCGATACTGCTGTATGGATGTACCCCATGGACACTGACTAAGCGTATTGAGAAAAAGCTTGATGACAATTGCACAAGAATGCTGGAAGCTTTATTGAACAAGTCCTGAAGGCAGCACCCCACAAAGCAGTAGCTGTACGGCCACCTAGAACCCATCTCTTAAACCATCAAATAAGACCAGCTAGACAAGTTGGACACAGCTGGAGAAGTAAGATTGAGCTCATAAGCGATGTTCTCCTGTGTACCCTCTCACACGGACAAACAAGGGTAGAGTGACCAACTAGAACCTATCTACGACATCTGATATAGGATGTAGCATGGAAGACCTACCGAGAGCGACGGACGATAGGGACGAGTGGTGGGAGACGATCACGGAAATCCATGCTACCGGCAGGCGATGATGATGATGATATTGGTTCAAGTAAATATTCCTTTTTAAATGTTATTATTTCTTTACTCAGTAATGCAGTTTTATGTATTTCTAACTAATCTTAATAATTTGGACGCAGTTATATGGTTTCAAGTATTTCTATCTAATACTAATAATTTACACACTGTTATATGGTTAAAAGAATTCAGATCTAATGCAAATAATTTCATAAAAGATCAATATAACCGATAGATGAGACCATCTCAAGTACTATTATTCTGGGTCAGAGTGAACCTACGAGTAATCGCAATGGAGGGGTGACTCGATTCTCCCCAGCGTTCCAGAACTGGAGCTTCACGACCAATTTAGTTTCATACCCTGGGCACCCTATTTTTTGCGGAGAGAGAAGACTTACCTTTTACCGGGGATGCAGTCAATATAGTCTCACCCAATTATGGGCATATTGTAAGGCTATTTAATCTTAGCATTATGACAATAATTAAGGAAAACTTCTGAATTGAAAACATCTTTATTCCGCTGAAATGTTGTCCTTGTGTCACATTCTGCTTGTAATGGAGTGGTTGGTTTAATAAATGCATACATATACATATATTCTCGCACATACATACATATACTCACATATACGCTACGCTTATATGCACACACAATTATACAAATACACTCCCACGTACATGCGTAAGCATTATTCACTGAAATATGCGCTATTTTGGAGAGATGAATTTATAGAGTCACGATGTAATACTATATAACCCTTCTTCTTAATTTTTCATTCCTTTTGTTAATTAAATAAAATACAAGGCTCTTTCAAAGGCGAATATTTTTGAAAAAAGCATGCTCATTTTTTTTCAGATTTTTTTCCATTAATATAAACTCTGCATTTTTAAAGATTGCATTATCGCACAAATTATTTTAATCTTGCAAAAATATTTCTTTTGAGGCTATTCGATATAACAGCAATTCAGAGTGCTCCAGGATTAAATAAACGTCTTTTGTAAAATAGTTCGAAGCTCAGAAGTGAAAACCATGGGAAATTTCCAGAAGAATGCGTGATGTGTATAGAGAAGTATATTTTAGTAAAGAAAATCTGTACTGACAGGCTAAACATAGATTTGCCACAATGAGCTTTATTAGAAAAGACAACCCATGAAGTGCAAGCGTTGACTCTCAAGTTAATAAAACGTTTCAGGTGGAGTGTTCAGAAAAGAAGGTCATGCTGACAGACTTCTTAATCATGAAAACACCTATGACAATTGATTTCCATGAGAAAGGTAAAACTCTAAGCATTGTTTTTAATTGCCAATTCCTTAAGAAAAATTCACCGTATTTATTGAATTACCCTTGTACTAGAGGCTAAGATGAATGTGAAAACTCCTATTCCTACTTTTATTGCTGATGTATTCCTGTCTGAAATATTCTAAGATTTTTACACCAATATAATAAACTGCTATCCTTAGCTGTACATTTGACATAAGAATTGTTGGCAGAAATGCCGTTCATAAGAATCGATTAACCTGCAACTTCGAATATGTGCCCTGCTTTTCTAAATCAAAAACTAAAAAAATTATTTTCAGTGCCACTGCAACAGCCTTTTTTAAATACATTCAACTGACATTACCTGCAGATGGTTCATCACAGCGAGTTGTATATTCTTAAATGTTCTCAAATCGCAACCATCTAGCTGTGTTTTATCATTATGAATTACATATATTCGCAAGTTCATAAACTTTGGAAGTAAGAGAGCTGTTGCACTATAGAAATATTTTGTTTGTTCAAAACGTCGAACACCGAGAATGCTAATAAGAATGTTGCGACAGCTTTTTTGTGCCAAGAAAGTTATTAAATTTTTAAAAATTTCCTATGCAAATGCTTATCATTAGGTTCACTATCAACGTAAAAATCGCAAGTTGAAATTCAGTTCATAAAAAGCTACAAACCTGCCACCGGAGATATAAGTTAGGAGATTAAAATGTACAGCATTTTATTGCTAGGAACATCACACGCGCGTTCTGTCGTCTGTGAAAAAAAAAATACATTTAATAATTGTTTGCTCGAAGTAAAAGCAACAAAAATTCGAACAGATCTGATTAAATGTTCATTATTTCTAAAGACATATATTTCTGATATAATCTAAATCAAATAATTGTATTCATTTAAATCCCACCCTGTTCCCACTTAGGAAAATTCCGTTTACACACACCCACACACACACACACACAAGTCAGAAAAAAATCTATTAAGGTTTGACCAAAATGAATCATCAGGACATTTCCGACTGAGGATCGGTTGGACCAAACAATATTTTATTGATAAAAAATCGCTAACAAGAACAAAATTTGCATTAAACATAAAAATGAATGAATGAATAAATAGATAAATAAATGAAAACAAAAAGTAACAATTAAAATAACAAAAATTAACTTATCTACCGAAAATAATAGTATATATATATATATATATATATATATATATATATATATATATATATATATATATATATATATTACAGATAAGAAAACTTATATCGGGTTGACGTCCACTAAATGGAAGGAGAGGTATTCAAACCATAAATCTACCTTCTCCTACGAACACCTAAAACACCATACGGCACTATCGAAACAATTCTGGTGTTTAAAAAACAAAGGATTAACCCCTGAGATAGAATGGTCCATTTTGAAAAGATCAAATACCCCAAATAGTTTTGACGGTATATGCAATTTGTGCTTAGCAGAGAAAATACATATTTTAACACATAAATGGCCTGATAAGTTATTAAATAAGAGAAGTGAATTAATATCTAGATGTAGACATAAGACTAAATTTAAACTATTGACTAAACAAATTTAAAAACATAGAAATAAATAGTGAAACTGTGAAAAAACGTATCCAATATACACACTAGGAAAAAATAGGGAGCTAAATAAATGGTATCGACATTAATATAAGCATTAATATTTCTTTTAAAAGTTAATTATCGGACTTAACATGTAAAAAAAATAAATTAAACAAATAAATAAAAATGTTAAATTACCGTAATTATAACTGACGGAAGAAATTTGAAAATAAAATAAATAGGTAAATAAAAAAACGGAAATTCAATAAAACGATGAGGTTACTCCTTAATCTCTTCCCCACGTGTCTATTCTGTTTTATTTATCCATTGGATATGAAGAAGTCCTGATATATTTTTCTTCGCGTGTTTTTGGTTTACACCAGAAACTGAAAAACAGGATGGAAATAAATTTATAACCCTAAATTAACCGGTCTTTGGTTTTTTCTTAAAGAAATAATGCTCTGTAAAAAATTACATTGAGCTCTCCACCAGAAAAATTTAAATGTTCAGCTCCTGAATGATTTTCTTGTCCTGAAGGAATTACTCCCAACTCTGGTTTAACTGGGCCGAATAATACTATATATATATATATATATATATATATATATATATATATGTGTGTGTGTGTGTGTGTGTGTGTGTGTGTGTGTGTGTGTGTGTGTGTGTGTGTGTGTGATATATTCCGTAGAAAAAGAAGTAAATGTTGGTAGCATGTTTCGTAACCTAAATCTTATGAGGATGAAGAATATTTATTTTGGATGTAAAATCTGATTTTTAAGATGGTCGTATCATGAGAAAATATAATAGTTTCATTTTTGTATATATTTATTCCAATCTAATTATCTTTACATCAACGACTGTAATTAATTGAATTTTTGATATTGCTATTTATTCTTGAATGAGCAATTTTTTTACAAATCATCAAGTAGAGAAGAATTAGGTTTTGAAGAAAATATTATTTTCAGAAGTAGTTATAACAGAATTAGCTCCATCTATCGGATTCGTTCTTTATAAGTTACGGGGATTCGAAAACGGAATATTTCTTGTTTATATTCGGAACAGAGTGCTTTAATTTAGAGGTGGAAATGTGTTTTTTGTTTGCTTCTTTTGAAATCCGAATATTATAAAAGATAAGAGATATGAAAATGCAACCGGTAGGGGTGGAAATCAGCAAAGAATTCGGGAATGCTTGTCAATGAGAAGTAGCAACGAAAGACTTGGGATTTGATTTGTCAAAACAATAGAAAGAAAAGAGAATCTAGAAATGCTTTGTCTATACTCAAACTCACCGCTGCATATGCATTCCACAAATAGATATACAAGAGGGTAAAATCAATTCATATATATATATATATATATATATATATATATATATATATGTGTGTGTGTGTGTGTGTGTGTGTGTGTGTGTGTGTGTAAACAGAAACAGAAGCAGAAAAAAAGCATGCAGAGATATTTTGTCAAAATCAAATTCAGTTAGGCTCATAACATGTATTATTAGAAAAAAGTAAATATACACATCAAACGATAAATATCCACAAATATGATATGCAAAGAATCATGAAAATAGAGGAAATCATTAACTCTTAGATGTAGTATTCGTGTTACGCTACATTTTTTCCAAGTTAGGGGCTCAATTGACAATCATACAAAGAAGAAAATACCGACTCTGAGTGATTTGTGTTCCAGATATTTGAATCAAATACAACCCCAAATAGAACTTGATGGGCTTTGGTTAGTTTAGGTTTATGGCATATCAATCATTGTAGTTATTTAATACCAAATCCTCTTTACACACACACACACACACACACATATATATATATATATATATAGGATTTGCAAACACTTTTTTAAACGAACCTGATCACATATTTTGTACACAGTTAACTAGTTTCAAGTATTTCATCTTATTCGAATAATTCTACTTTCTATTAATTATTTGTTTGCACAAATTTAGATAATTTCAAACAAGTATTATTATTTAAACCGGGACATGGGCCCAGCGGTTAGAGTGTTCGCCAATGGCCCGGGAGACCTGGGTTCAATCCCAGGTCGAGTCATACCAAAGACTTTAAAAATGGAACTTGATACCACCTTGCTTAACACTCAGCATTATAAGGTACGGTTCAAGGGTAAAGTGGAGCAATCCAGGGAATGGAGTAGCGCCCTCCCCTACACCTTGGTGTAGTAGCTATCGAAAAGGGAGCCTTCGGGTCACCCTCGACTATGGTCGCTAACTTACTTATTATTATTTAGCAATAGTCATTCTATCCAAAATGATTCATGCGTTTGCACACAGTGAAATGGTTCCAAGTTTTGTTATTTATCGCTAACACTTCAATTAAATTGTCATTTGTTTACATACAGCTATTATGGTGTGAAGCTATACACCTGGATTATATTTCAGGGCCTCTATACCATCAATACTTCTTCATGAAATTACATTTTAATTTAGAAACAAGAAAAAATTGGACAGAGGTCCGGTTGATATAGAAGGTGGTGCCTTTATACAACTAGTAATCACCAAAAATAACACACACACACACACACACACACACACACACACAAACACACACACACACAAACACACACACACACACATACATATATATATATAGATGTAAAAGTAGGTACCACTTATCTTTCCAACTATGGGTTTAATAATACGACCACTGTTCCTTTACAATGATATATTTGGCATTAAATTACCCACAAAGGTTGATGTTCTATTTTAAAAAATCATATATATATATATATATATATATATATATATATATATATGATTGATTTAATTAAATTACCCTCAAAGGTTGATATTCTATTATCTAAAAAATCATATATATATATATATATATATATATATAATCTTTTTAATAGAATATCAACTTTTGTGGGTAATTTAATACCAAATATATCATTATAAAAGAACGGCAGTAGTATTATTAAATCCATAGTTGGAAAGATAAGTGGTACATACTTTTGTCAAGTGTATTAGCCCGAAAGTGAAAGTTATAGAGCAGCTAGAGTACAAACTCGCTGACTACAATGTCTCAGTTCAGCATGTTACTCTTACGTCATGATTTATCCATATATATATATATATGTGTGTGTGTGTGTGTGTGTGTGTTCATGTGTGTGTGTGAGTTTGTTAGTTCAAATTGAACAATAAATATGTATATATATGTATGTGTGTGTGTGTGTGTGTGAGTGTGTGTGTTTTGTATGTGTGTGTGTATTTTGAATTACGTCAGATTCTACATCTAGAGAGAAGACTCGTAGCGTAACGGTTATCGTTCTTGGGGTTTGCATTTCACATGATATGCAATGAATACTTGGAATACAACTTTACTTATCACGCTATGAATAAGTAGTTGGGTTCACTGGGGTCTTTAAGCGTTCTAGGAGAAGGAAAACTGAATTCAAGTCAGTTATACTCCACTTGATAATTGAGCCTGTGTCACACCTGGTCTTGGAGGCGGCGTTGAGTAAATATGTCTCGATAGATATTTAGACTACCACACATTATTATTATGTATGTCAGCTTGCTCTGCGCATGCGTATATTCATATATTAGCTTTTAGATATTTAAAGCATTGGCCTCGATAGATTTAAATCACACCTCGTATAAAACAATCTAAGAATAAACTTGACAGAAAAAAAAATAAGACAGTCAAGTCGACTGGGACAGTAGAATACGCTGACTGTATCTCTGCAGAGAAATCACCAGTATCCTGGATATGACACAAAACAATTTGATTTCCAGCTTCCTGTCTTGAGGCTTTATGGAATGTGGAATACCCCTTTATTGCTCAGCCCATTCGGCTGGGAACGAAGAAATGCACCAACTGTACCTCTGCTAAGGAGTAAGAGCCCACTCTCTAACGGGTGTCCTGGATATGACACCAAGCTATCTGATAGTGAGACTCCGACCTGGGAATTTTAGGGAATTTAGAGTATTACCATAACTCCCAGGTTCACTCTGACCTGGAGTGTTAGAACCAATTAGGGTCCCATCTATTGGTCAAATAGAACTATTAAATTATTTGCTATATTTTAAACCATTTAATTGAGTGCAAATAAATGATTGATATTGAATTACTAGTCTTAAATTCAATATTTGAAATTATTTCACTGTGTGCAACTAAATGAGCCTGACTCGTTTAAAAATGTTGCCCACAAACTTTTAGTTTACAAATCCTATATTTAATACATAGGATTTGGCATTAAATAACCTACATGGGTTGATATGCCATAAAACTCAACAAACCAGCCCTTCATTAGCATTACTTCGAGTTTCACTATGCTCCAGAGTAGTAGTACGTACTAGGGTCCCAACTAGTGGTTTCACTGAGCCATTTAATCATTTCCTATTCTGGAAACAATGTAACTGCGATAAATAAAACTATTTGTGTAAGATAAAAGTACTTAAAACCATTTAACTGTATGCAAATAAAATTATCAGTGTCAGGATTACTGTAATCCATTTAACTGTGTACGAAAAATGAGCTGTGTTTTATGTAAGCATTATTACCTGCAAATTATTCGTTTTTTAATTAGATTCATCTCATATATATATGCCTAAAAATGATTGATATGACGTAAAACATAAACAAGAAATCAAGTAGACAAATAAAAGTGTCCAATCATTTACTATATATCTAGTAATTTACTAAGCTCTTTTGTTCTTAGATGTTGCACAAGGCCGATGAGTGAAGGACACAATGAGACTCAAATTCACTCGTGAAGGTTTGCTAGACAAACATCCTAACCATTACACCACCTGACGCACCCCACTTGGAACCATTTAACTCTGTGTCAACAAATCATTGATATTAAATTGAATTATTAGTATCAGATAGCAATACTTGAAACAATTTAACTGTGTGCTTGCTAATGAACTATGGTTCATTTAAAGAATGTTACCTAACTATTCACTTGACACTCACATGTCTAAATGAAATTTGGCAATAAATAAGGTCGATGTTTGATATGTCATTAAACTAAATAACCCAAAACACTAAGAATTCAAGAACGATAAAAGTAACTCAATAGGAAGATTGAATATCTATAGTCCAATGATCTGAAAATGACACCTTCTCACGAGATTTGCTAAGACAGGTTAAAATGTACTGTTTAAAGAATGAAATATTTTCCTATAAAAAAAACAACACTTTTTAACATGCGATTACTCTTGCCCGGATTATTATGATTTAAAAATACAGACACCTGTTTGTTTTCTAATTATAACCTACTCCTAATTTATCTCTTTCTTCAAGCAATTATGATATAATATCTATGTACAGTATGCGGCTCAACATCTAACATAATTGTCGACGTTGGTGTATCATAAATGAGTAAAAATAAACTAAAGACTTTTAGCATATGAATAAAAACGGCAAATAAGATTTTTATATTAAGAAATGGGACTTTTTATTCAAGAAGTAAAAAGAAAAATGTTTAGAAAACATGAAAAATGAAAAAAAAGAGAAAAAAAAAAGAGATAACCAAACTGCAAATAACACTAGATGAGTCAATAGTCAGCATTTCTGGCACACTTGATCGTAGATGTATCGGACACTTGCGGAGGTCTGATTTTCGGGGGACATGTTAATGTTCCTCGTTGCTGAAACTAGCTCTTGGGAAACATTTGAATTCGGAAGGGTTCTCTTTGACTGGCATTTGGTGATCATGTGGTATCTAATAGATTTAATTAGATTCGAAATGCACACTGGGAACAGAAAAGTTCTCTTACTTGATCGCTTTAATTCTCCCTTACCAAGCAGTGCAGATAGCAAAGGTTCAAAAATGAAAGAGTGATTCTTTTTCCTCCAATCATCTGAGAAAAAAACAACGCATTTTCATTTTTTAGACTAGGTTGAAGAAAAATATAACAAAATCAGTTGTTTCTTGTGACGAGCGTAATCCTCGATGCAATCAATATCAAGTGGGAACACTTTACTGTTGTCTTCGATACTCCCGACAATATTACAAATAGATAGATCGTTAGATAGAGATATGAATGTGCTGGTATATTCTCAATTCGACCTTGAAGTGAATGACATAAAGGAATTTTTGAAGGAAAAAAGAAATCTGAAAACAGAAATTCATCGGTGCTGAACCATTTGATTTATATTTGGGATATTCAGCACGTTACGTGTTGCGTGGTCATAGTATTCTCGTCGGACTGAAAACTTTTCAACGCCTCTCTTGCTAGATAGATATGAGTAGAAATAGAAAGATATGAACAGACTCAAATAGATAGATACTTTGATAGACTGTCAGACAAAGATAGATAAGCAGACGTACCAGTGAGTTATTTGATGAATAAGGGGTATTTTGGCTTAGGAGTTGACAACAGGAAGCAATTTTTACCGTTACAACTTTTTCTAAAAAAGAGAATGTGGTGGGTCTCAGAAAACTGCCAGTAAGACCTTCTTTACTGAATGCTGCGCCCGAAACTTTTTCTTAACTGGAGAATTGTGGATTGTTCTTTCAACTCAGATTCCGTATGTCAAATCTGTGCTTAACCAATCCGTAAAGACGTTTTAGTAAAATATGCTTCTCTGAATAGATCACGTATTCTTCAGTAAATTCCTCAAAGTTTATATGTCTCAACCACGAAAAATATGATGACAGGATTCTGTTCAAGTCTGGAGAGCATTGTTTTTGCCACCATTTTTAATCGTCTCAAAACAAATATCTTGCAAGATTAAAATAATTATTGTTAGAACTCAGTTACGAACAGTGCAAAGTTTACCTTGAGAAAAATATATTTTGCTGTTTTCCAAAAAATCCCCCCTATTTATTTAGTAACTATCGAAGAGAAATATTTTTAAGAGAATAATAGATATATGAAAAGATTTTGATAGATAGATAGATAGATAGATAGATAGATAAACAGAATGAGATACATAGATAGATAGATAGATAGATAGATAGATAGATAGATAGATAGATAGATAATATCGTTGAGAAGAAAGATTGTACGAATTCAATACAATGAAGGAAACCAAGAAAAACTGAAGAATAAAGAACACAAAAACATTAAAGAAAATAACAATAAAAATGAAAAAGAAAAACGAAAGAGAATATTATAAAAAAGAGGAAAAGTAGCAAAAAGGAAAACAGTTGAAATAGGAAATACAACGAATGAACAAAGAAAAAGATATCGACATTAGAATATTTGTGATTTGAATAGAAAATGATAAACACTGCAAAAGAAAAAAAAAGAAAAAAACTTTAATTAAAAATAAACCTGAAGTGGGTAGATATTATGAAAGAATTGTTGAAATGTTTGAATTGCTAAGAAAAAGGGAATTGATATAATAAACGCCCTTGACAGGGAAAACTAGGAGGTAAAAACATGAAAACAGAAAGAAAAAATCCAAAAACAAAACTAAACAAAGCAAAGAAGTAAAAGAAAAAAAAAAAAAAACGAAAATGGAGAAACGAGTTTAAAGAAATAAAAATAAAATAATGAATAAGTGAAGGAAACATGGAAACAGAAATTCTTGATGGGAGAACGTTAAGAAGAGCAAAACGCAAAAAGTTTTAAAAAATGCTGGTGAAACGAGCTTAAATATTGGCAACGTTAGAAGCGATTGAAGAACTCGCGGAAGGAAAGTAGGAATGTTGACAGAATAATCTTACTCAGTAGCAATCATGTATGAATCATCTTGAGATCAATTTCGTATTGTCTTCAGTGCTTTGTCGCCATTGTAATAACAAAAGAAACCAAACCTAAAGACGAACGAATTCGATTACTCGGTGTTTCTTGAATGACGTTGAAAATGAAGATAGAAATCTCAGCAGATTTCGTCGGAGTTGGGTGTGGGAGTTAGGGAATTTCATAACAGACAAAGACATGTAAAAGGGGAAAGGATGGTGGAGAAGGTGCCCATTCCTCGGCATTTTCCATAAAAGAACAATTGAGTCCAACATTGTTTAAATACGTTTTTTCTTAATTTTTATTAAATGAGATACATATTTTTATGATGATAAAAGACAAAACAAATTCGTTTGAGAATGCAGATTCTAATGTTTGTAGACGTTAAATATTTAAAACAAAATAGCTACGAGTACTTGCGTAATTCGTAACAAAGGCTCAGATTTTACAAGTACACGTTTATACAATATCCATATGGCCTTTTATGTATGAAGATTGGTAAAAAGTCAAATAATGCAAAATTAATGAATTGTTGGACTAGCTAATCTTTGTGTGTCTAGGCTATTTTTTTGCTTTTACATAGCTGTTTAATTGGTACCGAAATAGAAAGTGATAACTTAATTATTACGGCAATGAAATGAACTCCGAAAGTAATTCCTCCAATTAGAAAAAAGAAAAAAAAAAGATTGATAAAATACTTTCAGATAGATAATTTTTCCACGAAAAACCACAATGTTTTTCACAGCCCTGACAGCAAGGAATTAAATACGATAACTGTATCTCCAAAGCAAAAAATTTAAGATTTCCACAAAAGGGAGTGTCTTGGGTATGACGCTAAACAGCTGTTGGTAAGACTACTGTTCTGGAGATCTGTGGTGTGTGAAGTGCTCCTTTATTGCCATTAATCACAAGTCTGCTCTCACTGGCAATAGTAGTAACTATAAAGATACATTTATGGGTCAAATAAAATTTGTGTAAGCAATATTTGAAACCATTTACCTGGGTGCAAAAATTTATAAGTCGCAATGCTTGAAACCATTTAACTGAGCGCAAATAAATGAGCTCTAGCTCGTTTAAAAATGTTACCAAAAAACTGTTCCCGTAAAATTATGTATATGCATCAACAGGATTTGGCATTAAATAACCATAAATAAGATTTGGCGTTAAATACTCATAAAAACGGAATTGGCGGTGAGTAATCATCAACAGGATTTGGCGTTAAATAATCACAAATGGGGTTTAGCATTAAATAATCATAAACAGGATTTAGCATTAAATAATCATAAATGGGGTTTAGCACTAAATAATCATAAACAAGAATTAGCGTTCAATGCTCATAAAAAAGGAATTGGCGGTGAGTTATCATAAACAGGATTTGGCGTTGAATAATCATAAACAAGATTTAGCGTTAAATAATCATAAACAGAATTTGGCATTTAATAATCATAAACGGGATTAGCATAAAATAATCATATATAGGATTTGGCGCTAAATAATCATAAATAGGATTTGGCATTAAATAATGCTGTCATTAAACCAAATAACAGAAGCTAAGCAAACTGTTTCTCCACAGACCCCGTGTCTTGGCTTAGAATACAACTGTATCCCCTGCAATGCAGTAAGATCTCTACAAAAGCTAGTGGGCCGTGTATAATATTTAACTCCAGCTGGTGGTGAGACTCCAATTATGCAGACCAGTGTAGTATAAAGTATCCATTTCTTACGATTACTTCCAGGACCACTTGGAACCGGAGTGGTTGAACATATTTACTTACATCAATAAATCAAATAAATCCGTTTGCAAATTATTTGTACTAGGAATATTTGATATTGCATTACCATGTAAAACAAAACAAAAAGGCACAACGTAAGACACGTAAAGAGAAACATAAAATATCAGCAATTCTCAAACATGTAAACAGAAAATAACCCCAAAACAAACTGACACGCCGTTACAATTAAGTCACTCAATTAATCACTACTTTTCCAAATCTGGAAGATATGCTTTTTTTGCCAGGGATAGAAAAGAGTCTATATTCCGTATTCGTACAAAAATGAAAAATTCCACAAACGGAAGGATGCATTTTTTTAATGCAGCAACGACGACTTTTTTTTTCATAGTAAATGTTCTGTAAGCATCAATTATTATTAGTTGGGGGGAATTATTTCCGAATGCATATATTCCTTGACAGAAATCGGCTTTCTTGTCAGACGAATTTTTACCAACTGCTATCTGTAACAAGGCAAGAAAAAAAACATGGGTTACTGGCAAAAATATTTTATCGTGTACTTTCAAAGAAACAAAATCTGCCTAAAAATGTGATATGAGCTATGGTACAAAAGCATCTGGTAGCATTGTGGAGAGGAGATACTTACGAGCTGATCGTTACATTAGGTTTATAAATCATAAAAATTTACTCTCAATTATCTGGCAAGGACACATGGTGCAGTGGATAAGTCATTTTGTTAGAAAGTATTTCTGAGTGAAATCATTTGGTGGTTACAGGTTCAATCCCAGCAACATTTAAGAACAAGAAAGAATACTTACTATAACTTAGCACTTGTACCCAGGTATGGTTAACAGATTTATAACTGTCTACTCCTCTGGTTCAAATAGAGATTCTGTGTGGACTCCCGAATTTTTCATAAAGCACCAGGAGAAAGCCGAAGGGTCTATCGGCTGAATCTTTTTAAATATAATTATAATGATAAGATCAATAGTCTGAATATTCGGGGTAATAATAATTCTCAAGTTTCATCTTAGAAATTTAGACAAACAAATAAGGAGTAATTATTTGTTGACGGCCTAACTAAAGAAACCGTAGCAGCAATTACGATTCTCTATAGAAACACAAAAGTGAAACTACGTTCACCAGATGGAGACACAGAATACTTGGACATTGTAGCAGGAGTACTAAAAGGGGACACGCTAGCTCCATATCTCATTATTATCTGTCTAGATTACGTGCTTAGAACATCGATTGATAAAATCAGAGAAAACGGCTTCGAGCTGACAAAGAAAAGAAGCAGAAGGTATACCGCAAAAAACATTTACCGACGCCGACTACGCCGATTACATGGCGATACTGGCAAATACACCCAACCAAACCGAAACACTACAGCATAGTATGGAACGAGCCGCCGTAGGCATAGGCCTCCATGTCAATGCACACAAAACGGAATATATGTGCTATAATCAAACAGGTGACATCTCCACACGAGAGGGAACCTCTCTGAAACTAGTAGACAAATTCACCTACCTAGAAAGCAGCAACTCATCAACCGAAAAGGACATCGATACGCGTCTAACGAAGGCATGGACAGCTATCGATAGGCTATCATAAGGAAATCAGACCTAACCGATAAAATGAAACGCAGTTTCTTCCAGGTAGCGGTCGTATCGATACTGCTATATGGATGCACCACATGGACGCTAACAAAATGGCTGGAGAAGAAGCTTGACGGCAATTACACAAGAATGCTGCGAGCAATCTTGAACAAGTCCTGGCGGCAACACCCCACAAGTCACCAACTATACGCCCACCTTCCTCCCATCATGAAAACTATCCAAGTTAGACGAACCAGACACGCAGGACACTGCTGAAGAAGCAGGGACGAGGACATAAGTGATGTACTCCTATGGACCCCGCATATGGCCGGGCAAAAGCAGTACGACCAGCTCGAACAGCTATGTGAGGATACGGGAAGTAGCCCTGAAGACCTACCGGAGGTGATGAACGATAGGGAGAAGTGGCGAAAGAGGGTCAGGGATATCCGTGCTAGCGGCATGACATGAAGATGATGATTTGTAGAGCGATACTTTTAACGGTTATAGCCGTAAGAAAAAAAAATCAATGACACAAGTTAAAAACCTCAACAAAGCTATCTGCGTTTCACTTTGTTATAAGCTCCTTTGGAAAGGCATGAATCTGTCTGTTCCTCACCTATTTGAGTGTAAATAGTAGGACAAACTGGGTTTCTTTAGCCGTAGTACAACAACCAATCGAGGAGAAGCAAAATTCGGTATTCAAACCAGTATTACTTCGCTTAAAATTCACCTTTTGTAGCATCCTACCCCTGGACGAGGTTTTGTGTAAATGCAAAAAAAAAAAAAAAAAAAAAAAAGAACTAGAAAAATGTGTGCTTAGTGCAATGGTTATCGTCGAAGTGTTTTGTTTTGACCTTTTGACCCGGCCAAAAATGCCATTCAAGGTGATGCACCAGAAGGAAGTGGCACATGGCAGTTATGAGAGGAAATCGCGCGGGCGGAAATTGGCTGATGAAATGGGATGAGCAAAAAAAAATTCCCATGGTACACTAGAGAGTGATGCCCCGGAAGAGAGTGACCTCTGAACAGCATGACAGTTATTTCCGCTTGATGACGATTAAACATTCGATTTCAGAGATCGAGTAGGCGTCGAACAATTATATAATGGAGTTGAGTTCGACGAGCCAGGGCAGTTGCCAGGAGGGTTCCAGACAGCTAGAGACGAGATGTGGTAGGGAAAGCCACATCCAACCGAGGGGGCCCTCGGAAACCCCGATGGAGTTTGAAGTCCAGAGAAGATGCTAATAAAAATGCAATAAAGAAAGCCAGCATCCAGCAGTGGGCCCTAGGCCTCCGGTTGAGCATCAAGAGAACAAGAAAGACACAACGTGACGGTCATAACAATGGAGTCAAGAAATTACAGTTTATGTTCGGTCTCCAGCACCCTCTCACATGCGAACCTTGAACAACCATTTTGAACCCTTGCAATAAAGTGAGAGGTAAAATATTGTTAAAGACGTCTTCCTGCGTCTTCCTTCCTGCGTCTCTATCATCGCGTGCGTCTTTATTATTGTGTCGTTGTGATGCTGTAGATGACTATATAACAAAAGGAAATAGAATCATTCAAATTCTGGATTACTTATTTTATAAATAAATTCTTAGGAGTTTACTGGTGAGCGATAGACAAATACTTTCGAAATATTCAGAAATGTACGTGTATGAGTTGTTTGGTATCATAAATGTAATGAATAACTTCATAGATTTATATTATATTTTAAATAACCTCGGAAATGAATCAGGAAATTTATTAGCTTTTTACACTACACAAACATCAATAATTATCTACGTTCAACTCTCCCTTTTCATATAAAATGTTTTTAATCGAGTAATGATATCGTTTACAGAACGTCTCACGTGATATGTAATAACATAACGAACAGCATTTCGACTAAACAGAGTCAAATGGGTAAGTCACTCAGAAAAATTGTAAATCTTATCGTATTAAACAATGTATTTCAAATTATAGCCACTAACTCAGTGACGGCCTACAAAAGATAAAATTTATCAAGATAGACATCACCTTGGCTTAGAATACGCCGACTGTATCCCTGGCAGTGTGAACCGTTACCCAAGCAAATAGATAATTTATGATCCAAATCTGCATTTGGTTGTAAAGCTTTAGTTCTGGGGCTCTTGGGGATGTATACTCTCATTTCTCATATTCCCAAGTCTTTTCTAAACCTGAGTGGAAGTACCTGTTAGAGTCCTAACTGTGGGTAAAATAGGTCTATTTGAAATAATTTGTTTCAGAGATCACATTACTTTTTACCATGTAACTATGTGCAAATTAGTCGAATGAATAAGTATTTATTGAATCTAAAATTTATATACAAATATGCAAAATGCAAGCATGATGAATACCATACAAAATAATTTCTTACCATGATATCCTTGTCAAATACGAGAAAACCATCCCAGACGAATTTGACTAATAATCAAAATGAAACATAGCACATAAATTCAACTACAAAGAATGTAAATGTAAGCATACAATTACCTAAACTCTAGGCATAAGATAATCCCAGACTTGCTGATATGCCATTAAAATCAATTAATCAATCAAACAACTTGGCTTAAGAGATTCTAATTTGCAACTCTATGGAATCCTTATAATTTCGAATGGGAGATAACTACTAAATACTAATTACCATGCTGTATAGTTCCTTTTATTTATCTATTCTACTCGTGACTCCAAATCGAGATTAATTGTTGCTTATAACAATATAAAGCGCATACTACTACTACTACTACTACTACTACTACTAGTAGTAGTAGTAGTAGTAATGATAATAAAAATTGTGCAAGAAATTTAAATTTGACCATACGAACGAATGGTATATGCATAACCCAACATTTGCCCTTGACAATGAAACAAATAAACTCCTATGGAACTTTGACATACAAACAGATCACCTAACCTCGGCCAGAAGACTAGACCTTATAATAATCAACAACAACAAAAAAAGAGAACTTGCAAAATTGTGGACTTTGCTATCCCGGCTGACCACAGAATAAAACGAAAAGAAAGTAAAAAGAAGTATAAGTACCTGGACTTTGCTAGGGAATTGAAAAAAACTGTGGAACATGAAAGTGATAAAAATACCAATCATGAGTGGTGCTTTTGGTACAGTCACCAAAGGATTATTAAAGGGACTGGAGGACTTGGAAATAAGAGGGCCAGTGGAGGCCATCCAAACTACTACATTATTGAGAAAGGCTAGATTACTGAGAAGAGACCTGGAGACATGAGGAGACTTGATGTCACACAAACTCCAGGGAAGAACCATGAGCTGACGTTGATGTGAAAAACTTTCAAGGAGTAAATAATAACAATGTAACGGTGTCAGGGACACCAATAATAATTGATGCACTCTGAATATTCTCTGCTGCACAATAACGTTTATTCAAATACACACAGACATACTGACACACACACACACACACACACACACACACACAGATAGATAGATAGATAGATAGATAGATAGATAGATAGATAGATAGATAGATAGATAAATGTATGTGAGTCTCTGTGTTTGTGGATGAGTGGCTAAAGAAGGGGGTTTATCTTCAGCATCTTTGGACGGTGTCGTATTGTTTGGAGAAATTTCTTTATATGAATTACTTGTTGGTGGTCTTCACACCAAAAATAGACAAAGAGCTGTGCCCGCGTGAACCTATGTGAGGGTCTTAAACTTGAAGTCAAGGTGGCAAGGACCGAGGACGTTGGTCGGTTGATTCTAAGATTTGAAGTCAAAGACACTAGCAGTATAAGACTCACAGTTGGGGAGAAAGACGTAAGAGAGAAGTGTCTAGTTCAGTCAGCAGTACGGCATCAGTGAAGGCAATGGCGTTGCAGAGACCAGGATCTGAACGGAGAGATAAGTTAGCAATATTTGATAGTTGTTTAGGATTTTTGCAAAGTTCTCCCTCCTTTCTTACGGTGTTGATGTATCAAATCCGTGTTTTTTCATTCATTCCTTCCTCCTTTTATACATTTTTTTAATTTTTTGTGGGGGGGGGGTCAACTTGGGAAATGTCCACTCGGCCAGGGGTAAGAAGTAAGAATGGGGTACTCACTCAATAGACGATTGATCAACGGCCAACCCAGCCAGTGGGTATTATCATATACCCACGTGCTTACAGAGGTGGAATTAGAAATCCTATAAAAGAATGAAAAACATAAAGACCATGGCAATGTTGAAATTGGCTTGAATTCTTAAATTTCTGGAGACCAGTGGAGACTTGCAGTCACTCGGACTCCAGTGGTGTGAAAACCTCGCAAGCAGCAACAACAATACATTTTGCCTTCTTAGCAGACCACAAATTAAAAAAATTAAAGAAAGCGAAAAACTGGACAAATACCAGAACCTTTCCAGAAAGCTTGAAAGTTGTGGAACATGAAGGTCACGGTGATACCAATCATAGTTTAAGCCCAAGGAACAGATTCGAAGATTCTGGAAAGTCAAAAAGAGATCCGAGGAACAAAATAGACCGTCCGGGCGAATGTATTGTTTAAACCAGCTTGAACATTTACGAGAGCCCAGAAGAAGTGACAAGACTTGCTGTCACTTGTACTTGATGGTAGATCACGTGTTACTTCTGGTTTGTAAAATCAATAGGGGTAACATTATAACAATAAAGTGGTGACTAAGAGACAGCGTATTTTCTGTTAGTGAGTATTTGTCTGCTGCTATCGAAATGTACTGAACTGATTCCATTCATTTTATTTTAGAGAAACAGCTCTGCAATAATGATACATTCAAATTGAGTTATGAGCTTTTTAAGAGTACCCAAAATGTTCAAAAATCTTTGCAAAGACTAAAACAAAAAGATTCTGTATTCATGAATGATAGTATATTAATATCAACTGGAATACATAAAAATAATTTCGCGCAAAATGGCGTATATATATATATATAAAAAGTAAAGTTGGCGACGATAGTCGAGGGTAACCCGAAGGCTTCCTTTTCGATAGCTACTACACCAAGGTGTAGGGGAGGGCGATGTGTGTGTGTGTGTGTGTGTGTGTGTGTGTGTGTGTATTTGTGAGTCTGTCTGTCTGTATGTATGTATGTATGTATAAATGGCTACTGTGAAAATTATCTCTGATTGTTTAATTGCGCATAGAAGTGTCTAAGTAGAATTATACATATATATATATATATATATATATATATATATATATATATATATATATACCTATGCAAGTATGCACGCGTCCATGACGAAACGAACAGACACTCACAAATGCATATGTTTACTTCTTTTCCATGTATAGACATTATCGGAGATTAATTTGCCTCCATACTTATGTAGCATATATTTACAAGCTCATCCATTGACACTCACACACCAAACCAATCAGTTGAAGCTGCTCTTGAGTATACTGACTGTATTTCTGCAGGGGGGTAAAATATCCAACGTGTGCCCTGGATAGTATACCAAAAAATCTGATAGTGAGGTCACAGTAATGTTGGAGCTTTGCGGAATGCGGTGTACACCTTCACTGCCATTGCATTCAGGTCCACTCCAGCTCCGAGTCCTATCTATGGGTCAAATAGAACTGTTTGATTTTTAAACAGAAGGCAAACAAATGACTTATGCTCAATTGAATTGTTTTAAATTGAACTGTTAGATCATTTTACTGTGTGTAAACAAATAACTTATGTTTAATTGAACTGTTAATGATATATAAAAATACTTGAATCTATTTAACTTAGTGGCCTTATGCTAAATTAGATTTTTAGAAATAGGACTGTTTTATCATTTAACTGTGTATAAAAATAACTTGTTTAATTGAATCGTTAAGGAAACATAGCAATACTTGTAACTATTTAACTGTGTACAAACGGATGAGTAATGTTGAATAGAATAATCGGTGTTACATATCAATATTTGAATGCATTCTGTGTGTAAAGAAATGATTCATAGTAAATAGAGTTATTCATATTAGATAGCAATACTTGAAACCATTCAATGATGAACAAAAATGAGGTGGGGCAAACTAAACCGAACCACACACACACCACACACACACACACACACACACACACACATACACACACACACACATATATATATAATATATATATATATATATATATATATATATAGTCATCCGCAGGCAGATCTGTTTCGTTCTGTCAGAACTCATCAGTGTTGCTAGACATACTAGCTTCCCGTATCTGGGATCAAAACCCGGTTGCCTAAAACGCCAATTCAAGACTCTAGAGAAAGAGAAAGAAAGAGAGAGAGAGAGAGGGAGAGAGAGAAAGAGAACGAAAGAGAGAGATAAAGAGAGTGACATAGATTGATCTATAGATATGTAAAAAAAACGTTATTTTAACGCATATCTATATAATAGGTATTCATTTTTGTGTATATAGATACCCAAACCTGATCTATGATTTTTTGTGCGAAAGTGATGTCACCAGACATACATTGTAAAGAATTGCCTGTTTTTGCACCTGAAACGAAATCCACATTTTCCAGAAATAGCATTTACTCCTAAAGAGACAATTTTAAAAAGTGAGTCATGGTTAATATATTTACTAAACATTTTGTAAATATTTTTTTTAATTAAAAATCCTTAAAGAAGTTGTTTCTACATTTAAACCCTTCGTTTTTTGGCCCGTAGATAACCCAAAAAAGCTTTGATATTCTTAAGATCATGAACTTAACTAAAAGTAAAAGAGAACAAAACGAACACAATTTTCAAACTTTTCTCTAATGTGAAAGCCTTCTTTTTAAATGTTATCTGTATCTATTTGAAATTGGATTTGATTTCGCTTGGTTAATTTTTAAAATGATACATCAACTTATGAGTTATTCATTGAAAACTGTTTATTCATTTGTAAATCAGAGCATTTTCAAATTTCAATTACGTTTTTTTTAAACTCCCCTTTTTTTGCCTATAAACATTTGTTTGTATAGATTTTGATGGTTTCAAGCATTCCTATCTGATATTACTAATTTATAACCACCCATATAGTTTACAAGTAACTATTCTTATTTAATAATAATCGTTTGGTAGCAAACAGTAATATGAATTCAAGTATTCCTATCCAACATCAATTTTGTTCTGGCAATTACATGGATTCAAGAATCTAAGTAGCATCCTAAGTAAACAACTGAAGTTTCAAGTAGCTTTTTTAATAGAAAACGTTTTCAGGAATAATCATACAAGGTTTATCTGAATCATCAACAATATGCTCAAATCATATAACACACGGATTAAAATTTTGACAATGACAGTGGATTATGGACCTGCTTGAATTTCTAATGTTATAGTAGGACACAAATTGCATAATTGTTCGGTTTGGTTTGCATTCTTTGTTTAAAGGCATGTCAATCTTTGTGGGTTATTTAATGCCGGAAACTTCCTGATAGAAGAACAGTAGTGGCACAATTGAAACCATATCTTGAAGGAATACGATTATTCAGACCCTCGTTATCAGTACTATTATTATAACATAATAGCATGACTGGAGTTCGAACGCTTTTATTACTGTGTCGAAGTCCTGCACGTTAGCTTCTACACCACGGTCACTACTCCCCCACGCATTATTTTTGCAACAGCAATAATCATGGTCTAAAGTATCTGATGGTTGCCATATGAACACCGTGTTGATCGGGCAACCTCCCTGTTAATGTCCTTGTATTAATCGATTTTATAAAAATCCTAGCCTGATTTATTGTACAGTGTCCATAATGAGATATTTGTATTGGATCATATGTAGTAACTGAGTGAGATGAAAAGGCGTGCCATCATTCCAAAACTCTTTTGCATAGTTTTTGTATAATTTCGACCTTAGCTCTTTTTCCAAGTTTGAGTCTAGGTGGTATAACCAAAATGCAGTACCGACACAACTATATCGTTGAAGAAATATCATTCTGTTTTTATCAAGCTGATTAGATTTCTGTATGCTTGACAAACTGTCAATTGCAGTCTATGCATTTCCGATGTGTATGTGGAGATCCCTTTCAGTAGATGAGATATTGTTACTAAGATATGTAAACTGGTATATTAATATCGAAGACTTGTCGCTTAAAGTGGAGATGACCCTGTCTTGTTTAAAACCCATGAACTTTGTTTTATCTACGTTCCCGTAAAGCTAAATGTCTCCAGCTGATTGCTCTATTTAGTTTGGATTTGGCTCAGACAGATGTATTTGCGGGAAGCGCTAGATCATCTGTGTAATCTGAATCTCATAATTCAAGTGGGATTTTGTCTGCTTCATGTTTATATTCAATGTGAAATATTTTTTTTAAGTTGATTAATTGACTTTCGTAATATATAAACGAAACAAACTATTAAAAATTGATGATGCTAGTGTATCTCTTTATAGGACTCTAGTGACAATTTCAGTGCAATCGGTGCCACTATTAGTCGAACGAACAATTGTTTTTATGTTTTCTGCAGCAGTATTATAGCGGTAACCATATGTTACCATATGATCGTAGTATTTGCTTCATCTTTTTTCTGAGTATGGAATCTACGAACAACCATTTTCCACGTACTCTTTCGAGGATTCGAAGAATAGTCGGAATCTGTGATGTTGTTGATCGATGTCTCTGAAAGCCGTTCTGATTTTTCGAAAGGATTTTCTTATCTTCAGGTCGGGTGAGAAACAGGGCATAATACATCTTAGCAGCTACAGCAATAAAAATTATGCCTCAGCGGTTCTGAGTGATTCCCGGTCACCTTTCTCAAGAGAAGAGGAGGATACAGCATTTCATCAACAGAGTTTTGTCTATACACATCTCGCATCATAGAATAAGTATGTCATGATACAAAAATATATGTTATATAAAATATATGTCCAGAGACAATGAGTTTGGAATTATTCAAATTGAGAACAAATGAAAGATTTCATATAATTCTCCAGGAGTGCTCAATGTATGGCTATTAATATATTAATATATAAAAAAATTCCTCTACAGCAATTATATCTAAAATATAACTGGAAGAAAAACTCAAGGGGACATCATTTTCCTGTTATAGATTTATTTCAGCACGCTATCTAAAGAGGCAGATTGCCTGATAATAGCCTGCTGAAATAATTTATAATAGAAAAATGACGGTTCATTGAGTTTTATTTCAATTATATATATATATATATATATATATATATATATATATATATATATATATATATATAGCGAGAGAGAGAGAGAGAAGGAGAAAGAGGTATCACGACTTCAGTTTTCATCAGTTTCAATTACTTTTATTGTTTAGGTTTTCGTTGTATAACACCCACACACA
>OY757911.1:77087184-77262184 GCA_963585895.1 Sepioteuthis lessoniana
TTGTCTGCTGTATTTTTTTTTCATCCCAATAAGTCCTAGAGTGTTTTTCCTTCTTAGTACTTTCGCTTCTTTTCGCAGTTTCTTTACCAGTCCCGCGAGTCTAATTTCATATCCAGGTTTTGTATTTCTGTTCGGGTTGCATTAGGGATAACCAACTTTATCACTGACCAGTTTTGCTACCACATAAATTTGATCTTTTATTTCAAATCTGTTGATTGTTAATATATTTGATATCTTTTCGCTTTCCCCCAAGACTTTTTATCAATCTTGCTTCCTGAGTGAGAGTAATGCAGTTTGCTTTTCAGTCATGATTTTCTTTATAATTCTAGAATTCTTCAGTTTTTTCTGCTTTAACATGGATTCAATTATCTTGGTGTTTATGGTGATTCTGTTTTCAGTATTTTGTGTTCCTATCTAGGTAGGAAGCTCTTGCTTCTCAGTATTTTGTATTTAAATTCACTTGGAGGCATCTTGTTCATATCCATTACGACAAACAAGTCCTTATATTTCCAATTTCCCAATGTTAGAAAACCACCCTTTCTTGAGGAGCATTCTTGCATGGTCAATAAGTTTTTGGCTTGTTATAATTTAGCAGATCCTGTTAAGACTTCTGTCATTCTTCTTCTATTCCCTTTGAATAGGATTGCTCTCAAAATATCCGAGAAGTACAAATTTGTTTTCTTTCCTACTCCATTTTTTCTAGTTGGTGTCTCTCGGTTGAGCTGTTGTTTCGGTCGTTTGTGTACTTGAAATTAGAAAAGCCTACATTCACAGGATGCTGAACGTATCGCCAACGTTGACTTCAGGGTAGCACCAACATATACTGAAATCAGAGTCCCATATTGATTTGGAATTTTTCATGGTTAGATTAATTTGATTCTAACAGACCCAGAGATTATCTGTGATGTTCTCACAGATTTGGCTTGGTATTCTTCTGAGGAATAAGACACTTCAGTTGGTCATATAATAATAATAATAATAATAATAATAATAATAATAATAATAATAATAATAATAATAGCAAATTGGCGCAGAAGGAGTACAAGGCTAGACACGATTGAGTCGGCAAGGTGATCCACTGGGAAATGTGCAAGAAATTTAAATTTGACCATGCCGACAAATGGTATATGCACAGCCCAGCACCTGTCCTAAAAAATGACACGTACAAACTCCTGTGGGACTTTGATATACAAACAGATCACCTAATCTCGGCCCGAATACCAGACCTGACAATAATCAACAAAAAAAAAAAAAGAAAAATCTGCAAAGTTGTCGACTTTGCTGTCCCGGCAGACCACAGAATAAAACAGAAAGAATCAGAAAAGAGAGATAAGTACCTTGACCTTGCTCGAGAACTGAAAAAACTATAGAATATGAAGGTGACAATTATACCAGTTGTGATTGGTGCTTTTGGCACGGTAACTTAAGTATTATTAAAGGGCCTGGAAGATTTAGACGTTGGCGGCCGAGCGGAGACCGTCCAAATAACAGCATTACTGAAAACTGCCAGAATACCGAGAAGGGTCCCGGAGACTTGAGAAGACTTGCTGTCACTCAATCTCCAGTGAAATCCATCAGCTTACGCTGATGTGAAAAACTGTAATGAGTAATACTAATACTACTACTAGAACTACAACTAATAATAATAATAATAATAATTCTGATTAAAGATCAAGCATTGACGAATACCTCGAAATTGTCCGGGTTTAAACAAATTAAAAGTGTCAATTATAAGCAAATCCAAGCACAATGCAGTAGTTTAAATAACGAATCAAGATATAAAACGAACAGTTTTTAAAAAAGTGTGATCGTTTAAGTTTACTAAATTAAAGAAACTCAACAGAAAAATTGAATAATATTCTCTTAATGTTTTGTTTATAAATTAATATTCATTTGCAAGAAAATGTCTATAAGACAATGTCCATCATTAATGTTCGTCTTTTTCATTTCAACTTCTCTCGAAGAGCTATCAGGCATAGCAAAATACCGTATCGAAACACATCCTTCAAAGAAAATATTATATTCACGAGTCATTCATGAATAAATCACAAAGTTTTTTTTAAACAGATTCTTAGATGGTTTAAAAGTTTTATCTAAATGTACTCTCTAATCAAACGGGTAGAACTTTTAGAGTTTTCTTAAATTTAAAAAAAAGCCAACCGTGGTGAGATCTTTTCGTATACGCAAATAGTTGATTCATTAGGTTTTAAGGCATATCAATCCTTATTGGTTATTTTATACCAGATTTTTTAGACGTATATCTTAAATATGTAATTTGTAAAGGAATAGTTTAATTAAATGAGTCAAAATTCATTCGCTTATGACGGTTAAATTGTTTCAAGTATTGACATTTAACTCAAGTTATTGAACTCAATATTATTCCTTCGTTTGCACGCAGTTAAATTGTTCGAGGTATTGCTATGTAATACTAACAATCCAATTTAAACTATTTGTTTGCACACAGTTAAATTGTTTCAAGTATAGAAAATGATCATTTCTGCTTTAATTATAGATGGAATACTCACAGAGTAATGACATTAAAAGATTACTTCACAACCCCCAGAGCTCTAGAACTAGAGCCTTACTATCAGATTCAGTTTAATATTATAGCCAGGACACCCCATTTTTAGAGTTAGAGTTTTGCGGAGTGCAGGGGATACAGTCAACTTATACTAAGTGTAAAATGATAGCTAAATATGGACAATTCAGAACTGATATATTGAAGAGCAGGCATGGCAGTAAATTTTATCTAATAACATCCTAGAAAGGAGTCCCCATGATTAATTGGCTAATGTGCTGGACTGCAACATCATAGTAAGAGAGTCTGAACACTAGTCACGCCATAACGTTCATTTTCGGACCCTTAGGGAAGTTATGAACATCATCTTCTAGCTGTAGGTTAAATAGCACCACTTTTACAAGGATGGCTTTTGCTTTAAATAACCCACGAAAGATGATATGCTTTCAAACAAAGAATCTGAAACGGAAACATCTTGAAGAAGTAATTGCCTCCCAATCAATAAAATAACATGGAATATAAATTAAATCAAAATAAGGTTTGTAAATATTTACTTGAGAAAATTAACGTAAAAACAAAAAATAGGAACATTAATAAAACCAAATGTACTTATTTTTACCTACAAGTAAAAAAATGAATTTTGTTGTAAGGCTCAAATATATCATAGGGGAAAAAGCGAGGCTTAGAGAGAATCCATTATGCCTAATAGGAAAAAAAATGAATTAAAGAGGGGAATAAGATCTAAAAGGAATCATAAAAATATGTCGGCTTTTAAATGCCTCAGTTAGCATATCCGTGTAGAGAGATGAAATTCAAAGAGAATGGATAAAAAATAGCGAAAACGGCATCTACAAACAAACATCATCGGGAAATGGAAATGTTGTGTTTTTCGGTATGTTAGACTGAGCAGAGAAGAACATGGACTAAATTAGCTTTTCTTGTTCGTTCTCCAATGGCAGAAGGCTGCAAGGAAAAAAGAACGGAAATTAAGATTGTTATAATAGAAAAAAATGATATATTTTTCCCTTAGTGTACATATATATATATATATATATATATATATATATATATATATATATATATGTGTGTGTGTGTCTGTGTGTGTGTGTGATTTATAGCAGTTGATTTAATCTGGCAAGTATTCAGCGGAGTTAAAGAAGTCTGTCAAAATGTGGTGGGGGTGCACTACTTTGCTAGTTGCTTTAAAATTCAATTTCCGAAAACCAAAATATTACACGGACTCGAAAAACTATTATTGACGCAGGTTAGTCATTTTAATATCATTATCATCATCATTATTATCATCATCTTTAATGTGTACCATTAACACGGACACCTTTGACGCTTTCCCTCTATCTCACATGATCCATCACTATTGGCCAGAATTCTTGACAGCATAAAGTATCGACTCAGCACTGATGAATATAATGTTTTGCTGGTCAATAAACACTGGTATGTACATGTATAGAAGTCCATAGAAGAACGTAACTTCTCATCCATACTTCTCCAACAGTGTGCTCCATGTCTTGCCCGTCTTACTTGGATGGTTTGTGAGATGAGAGGTAAGTGGCCGTAATCCATTGATTACTTTAAAAAGATGTAAGTAATGAACAAAAACGCGCATTTTTTTAGACCCCAGCAAAAGTGTCATTTAAAAAAATCTTCTCCCAACAATTAGTAAAGAATTGGATTTTTAAAAAATTCTATGATCAAAAGTATATGTGTGATTTAAAAAAAAAAAAGAACTAGTCTTTAACTAATTTGGAGTGATCATGTTTTATTAGATGCCAACCCCTTACTTTACTTAATGTAGATATTTTTTTATTAATGATATATAATAATATAATTTCAAATTTTTTGAAAAAATATTTCATTGGATGAATAGATTCTGTTTGTCTTTGCAAAAATAAGATGGCATTGTTTCCTAAGCGGAAGCCTTTCTTTTGGTTTTAATTCTTCGAGACGGCAGTCATGCAATTTAGACCGTACATCTCGTGGCACGTTTGATATTGTAAAAACGCGAAAATTAAAATAAATATAGGCTTTTCATTGCACTTTCTAACCCAAAGAAAATTTTCCACATCTAAAACAATATTTTCCTGGAATGTGCTCATTAAAACGAACATATTGACCCTATTCTTTTTTATTTTGGAAAAAGAAACATAAAAAGCCGAGAATTTGTAATTTGAATATCTAAATAAATAAGATTAAATAGATAAGATATTTGGCGCAATTATTTACTCGTATTTATACATTTTTTCCTGTCAATTTTTGAAACGATATTTTTGCTATAAAAGACTGACTACATTAACAAAAAACTTAAAGAAGCAATAATCCTCTTTAACCAGTTGATAGATAAAAAGTGTTTATCATTTATTGAGAAAAAACTGATCATGTAGATTGTTTATGTATTTCCTCAAGTTTTTATTTCTTTTCTTAAAATTTTGCTCGGAAGAAATACCGTTTAGGAGGCACAAACTTCATAGAAAGGACTTCAAATACATTAAAAGGTATTACTTTGGTATCTTTATTCTTCTGAATTTTCAGGTAGTATAATTTGCCTCAGCCCATGCGTTGCCGTAGAAATGTAAAACGAAATACAGAAATTGACCTGTTAATTGACAGTTTTGGTTATAATGATTGAAAAGAGATGCTTTTTGAATTTTTTGAGACAGAAACCAGGATTTTTTTTCATTTTAACAAGATAAAAGGAAGAACAAAAATAAAAATGACATTGTAAATTCTTAATTTACGTTTTACAGATAGGCTGTAGAGGTTTCTGCAGAAAAATTAGTGTCTCTTTTTGTTAATATCGAAGAAGATGCATCCTGACCTGCTTTAAGAGGCTTGCATTAAGAAGATGTACGCTAATATTTTATTAGCCCACAAAAGACTTAGAGCTGCAATATGACCCCCCACCCGCCAAAAGATCTCGACAAAAATGATTGGCAAAACTGTAATGTACCATCGCCAGATACGGATATTGGAAATGTACATATATATATTGAACATAGGAATCTCGAACCACGATAAACACTTACGACTTCTTAGATCAGGTAGGACACTTTTTATTACCTTTGAGTTTAAAGGTTCTTCGACACAAGGAGAGAGATACATATTCTATTCTGTTTTTTTTCATCTGCCCTCCCCCATCTCGTGTGACACCTGTCCAAGGCCTCCGCAAGCAAGCGAAAGCCAACCGTCTTCTTCCGAGGTAGGACTCAACTCAACTCAACTCATTTTCTTCAAATTCCAAAAATCCTCCGCGCGCTTCCGGTGCGTGGCGTCATCCGCAATCTGTAACTCCGTTTCCCATCTCGGGCTATTGTGACACCTCTGAGTGACACGTATGCTCCGCCCCCGCGCGCGCGAACACCTGTGTTAATGTTGTACCAACTAACCCATGTGTTGAGCCGAAAGGTTCTCAGCCTAACTAAACCCAAAGGCATGAACCGAAATCCCTCGGCCTTTATGTTACAGTAATTTTATCAATGGAAATAAATTCAGTGTTGTTTGGAGGTAGGTTTCGTTTACCTGAGTGTGTAACCCATTGTGATTTGTGTTGCACAGTCAAGAGATCTTGCAATTATGATGGTGTTAAGCATATCTAAGGATGACTCTTGGACAAAGACTTCGTACTTTCTTTCTAAAAATGTTATATGACAAGAAACAATTGCTAGAATGAGTGAAAAGTTTAGCAATATTTTTGTAGGTGAGGCAGAATTCAGCAGTTCTGGATGCCTTTTTCTAGAGTTGTAAAGATGACGAAACACACTGGGCTGTGAGATGCCGATCTCGCCTGATTCTTTTCAAATAAGAAAACACTTAAAAACAGCAGTTACTCTAACCAGTATAAAGCCTATATGCTACACTAAGCAAAGCTTAGTTTAAAGCAACAATATATCAGTGATTGATTGGTCAATGAAACTCAGCCGACCATATTGTTATTGAGAATGCTTGGAATCATCTGAAAACAACGTCAAAGTAGCACAACCAACAAGCGTCTAGCCATTGCTAAACGTGTTGAAGAACACTTCGGTTATTATAGATGATAAATATTTTACCCAACGAGCTGTAACAACGCCTACATGACTGAAAAACATTATTCAGTCAAAGGGAAACATGTCAAAATAATAAATATATGACAATCAACAAAGCAAACTTTCGCCATTTTTTCTTTTTTTTCTTTGTAATAAATATGTCAATGTAAAGATTATTTTTGTGTCCACAGTAGACACACACAGACACAGACACACACACACACACGCGTGCGCACAACCACCCTATCGGCTGAGGCTGGAGAATACGCTGACAGCAATTCAGCAGAAGGGGATCTTTTGGCCATGGGGGGTGACCCCTCATGGTTAAGAACGAGATCATGGTAGCTGAGTGTTTGTGACTCTGTAACTTAAGTGATTACGTGACCTGAAACCCCCCCACTTTGGCTTTGACTGGGCTACGCAGCCGGTTGGAGAGTCTCGATCCGATTAATCGGCTGGTCATGTAAAGTCCTAGCAGCTATAAAATTGTCCCAACTGTATTCTTCAAATTGCTCTGATGACAAGTCGTCAAGTGGGGTCTATCTTAAAGCTGTTTGAAGGCTGTAGCTGAAGCTCAATTGCTCTGAGACAGCAATACTTGAATTTATTTAAACTGTGCCAAACAAATAATCAATATCAAACAGAATTATTAGATCGCAATACTTGAAAGCATTTAACATTGTACTAATAATTGATTATTAATGAATAGAATTTGTAATGGTGATCGTCGAAGAAAATGGACACGGCGACACGAGTTCAAATCCCGGACGAGACTGATAGCATTTCACATAGCACTAATACCCTTGGGAAAGGTATGAATACAATTATTCTCACTCCAGCTATGGGTAAATAGTAGGGCAGACTAGGTTCTTCAGCCTTGGTGAGGCAACTAGTCTAGGAGAAGGAAAATTCTGAATTCAAACCTGTTAAACTCCGCTTAAAAATTGACCTTGTGTCATATCCTGCCCGAGCGGGGGAGGAGTAAACATGATTAATGAATAGAATTATTGTCATCATTTATGTTTACTAGCAATACTTCATCATCATCCTCATGTCGTGCTATCAGCACGGACATCCTTGACCATCTCTCACCACACCTCTCAATCGTCCATTGCTTCCGGCAGGTCCTCAGGGCTACATTCTGTATTGGCACAGAGCTGCTGTATATAGGTTCGAGCTGGTTGTCTTGCCTTTGCTGCTCCATATGAATGGGGTCCGCAGGAGTACATTACTTATGAGCTCGTCCCTACTTCTCCATCATTGTCTCACATGTCAAGTTCGTCAAATTTTGACAGTTTTCGTGATGGGTGGTAGGTGGCCGTACGGTTGCTTCTTTGTAGGGTTCTGTCTTTAGGACTAGTTTAATATTGCTCGCAGCATTCTTGTGTAGTTGCCATCGAGCTTTTTCTCCATCCGTTTAGTAAGCGTCCATGTAGTGCATCCATATAGCAGTACCGACACGACCGTTGCTTTGAAGAAACTGCGCTTCATTTCATCGGTCAGGTCTGACTTCCATATGGCCGATAGCTTATCAAAAGCTATCCATGCCTTTACTAGTCGCGTGTCGATGTCTGCCTCGGCTGATGATACACTTCTCTCTAGGTAGGTGAACTTGTCAACTAGTTTTAGAAAGCTACCGTTTAGTGTGGAGATGTCACCTGTTTGATTAAAGCACGTATATTCCGTCTTGTGTGCATTGACATGGAGGCCGATGCCAGAAGCGCTATATCATCGGCGTAGTCGGCGTCGGTAATTGTTTTTACGGGGTACCTTCTGCCTCTTTTTTTTTGTTAGCTTGAAACCTTTTTCTTTGATTTTATCGATAAATATTCTAAGCATGTAGTCTAGACAGATGATAAAGAGGTATGGGGCTAATGTGTCTCTTTGCAGTACACCTGCCACAATGTCGAAGTAGTTTGTGTCTCCATCCGGAGAAAAGACTTTTACTTTGGTGTTTCTATAGAGCATCATTACGGTTGCGACGGTTTCTTTTGGTAGGACGTAGGCGAGTAAAATTTGTTCCATCTTTCCTCTGGGAATGAAGTGAAAGGCCTTAGTAAAGTCGACAAATAATACTGTTGCCAATAGGATTTTTTTGGCACATACACCTTCAAGAACTCGATGGATAGTCCAAATTTGTGACGTCGAGGATCTATTTCTCCGGAAGCCATCTGATTCTTCCGAAGTGTGTTGTCAAATTTGGGTTCTATGCGGTTGCGTAGTAGGGCATTGAGTATCTTGGCCGCTATGGACGTAAGTGTTATACCTCAGTAGTTCTGGGCTAATCCGTGGTCGCCCTTTTCAGGTTAGGGGAGGATGCATTCCTTCATTCATCTGTCGATAGAATTTTCATTATATATAGCTTGACATTGTCGGAGCAGTGTGTTGTTAAATTTTCTGGCCATCCGCACTTCTTGGGGTATTTCATCGACCCTTTCTATTTTTAATTTTTCTCAGTACCGATTTGAGTTCTTCTTGAGTAAACGGTCCTAGTTTGATGTCTAATTGATTACTAATTCGTGCCGGCAAATGAATAGTTTTATATATGATTATTAGAGTAAGCAATTCTTAAAAACATTTAAATGTGCAAACAAATAAACTCTGGTTCGTTTGAAAATAAAGTTATCAACAAACTACTTGCTTACAAATAGCACACAGACACTCTCCCCCTCTCTCTCTCTCTCTCTCACACACACACACACACACACACACACATATATATATATATATATATATATATATATATACATTTGGCATCAAATGATCCACAAGAGTTTATATGTCATTATAACGAATAAGCAAACTCACACACACACATACACACACACACACACACACACACACACACACACACACACATATATATATATATATATATATATATATATATAAACTTTTTATAGAAAAGGTTGCGTAAAATGGGTAAAAAATATATTAAACAGTATTAGATGCTCAATTTAACATTTCAAATATCAAAAGATTAACAGGCTTAAATACAGCCCATGATTCAAAATTACTGTATATCACTTTTGCTTTGAGTTTTTGATTGACAGCATTTTTTGATAGCCATCATTTGTGACACCAAGAAGAAGAGGAAGATGTTGGAAAGGAAACAATGAAAAATAAAAGGGATTCTATATTTCATCTTTGTTTCATGTTTCAGTGATGTCTTTTGCCGTTAAATATTAAAATTAGTCTCAGAGTAACAAACACAATTTTATATATATATATATATAGTTTAATTTCTTTGTTTAAAGGCATATCAACATTCATGTGCTTTGAGATGATGAAGTCATTCTTATAGAAGAACAGTAGTGAAACTATTTAGCCCATAGCTGGGGGATAACGGGGTTCTTACCTTTCACTCAGGTAATTGTCTGAAATTAAATGTAAAAGCATGACCGGAGTTCGAACACGCTTATTACGATGTTACATTCCAACACGTTAGCCACGACGCCACTGAGACTCCTGCACATAGATAAATGTTTAAAATGTATTAGTGGTTCAAAACTCAATGATAATAGGAAAGCGCCATATTTATTGATCTTGGTGAAAATTAAAAAGTGAAAATAAAAGGGGGGAAAGTATTACGAACCGGTTTTGCACCTCACTCAGGTGATTAAAAAATGGAGAGCGGATCAAAACAGGAATGAAGAATGCTGAAGGAAAACGGGAAATAGTGGGGTAGATCAAATATATATTAAATCCATGTAAATATTCCCCATGTTTACGGAAGGAAAGCTAACTTGACCAAATAAAAATTATTTCTAAATTTAAAAAAAATTAAATGAAGAGTGTTCTTTGGTCCAGATACATGACAGGTCGACACAAAATTTTTTAGCGCTCTTACAGTTTTTTGTTATGTGATCTGCGATGGATGATCCATATTTATTATTCAGAACGTCTGTAGGTTGTTAAAATGACTGATTTTAGCAGGTATATGTCGCTTGATCCTAACATACAGTCTTTGGAACAAGTCACACAAATCGAGTCACACGCATGACGTGTTTCTTGTTGCACGGTTCGGTTCGTGTGGCTTGATCGTGTGATCTTCATCTCGTCGGTCAAGACTGCCTGACATGGATACCGGGAAGCTGGTATTCATATCATGCGTGCTAAGACCGGATCTTCCCAAGCCTTGGGCTCTCGACCTCTCCGGTGGGACTAGGTTTACGCATGGTATCTGAGGCTCCACTTTTAGGGGAATGCGGACCGGCCCTGAAACATTTTCAGAATGCAGGGCGTGTCTGGGCTACGACCCGGCGTTCGGGCCCACCGTAACCAGGCCTTGTGCCGCACTCATAAGGTTAATAGGACGTACGACAAATACCAACATCCGATCTTTGGAAAGTCCTCCCTATGAAATGCAATCCACACTGACAATCTATAGAGCAATTACGATAGGGAGGAAGAACGTCCTATTGGAAGGATGTTCGGACCGATTTAGTAAAAAATACAATTCTTGCGGCGCCTCAGTAGTGTAATAGTTAGCAAGCTAGACTAGCAAACCTTCACGAATGAGTCCAAGTCTCATTGGGTGCCCCGTTCATTCGGCCTTGTGCCACATTTAAAAGAAAATACAGTTCTTGTTTTAATTGAAAAAATATCACTGTTGCACGGCTGTTTAAATACTTTAGGTGAGCCAATAGCTAATATTATCAAGCGAAAGAAGGTGTAGATAAACAGGATATTTTCGAGCGAAGGCTGATTTAATTTAATTGAAATAAGAGATTTTGATTCTAATTACAGATTGTACTTGGTTTGATGAAAAACAATTCTAACCAATAACTAACACATGTGTGCGTGTGTGTGTGTGTGTGGTGTAATTGTATGTATGTATAATTTGGGTAAAGAAGTTCATACGTTTAGTCTCTCTATGTAAATATGAATATAGCTGAGCATATAGAGTATTTGTGAACATGTAAACTTATACAAACATATACATGAATACAAAAATATACTCACACAAACACGCACGCACGCTCACAGACATACATATAGAGACACACACATCCCGCAGTAAACTGTACTTGACTTATCGTTCCTCAAGTGTTTTTTAATTAAAAATTAAATTAAATTAAGGGGTCATGAAACTGTGCTGAGCTGAGAAGGATCTTTTTTAACAAATTTCAAATCATGAATTCCTTACACAGAAACTATGACCTCTCGGCCGTCAATCACTGCCTCTAAACATGTTAACTCCAGGACCAATACCACTGTAAGCCTATATTGTCAATGGTGAATGACGTCTCAAAATAAATGATACCTAATTGTATAGGTTTTGATTGCATAATGTTCCACTGGAAATAATAGAATCCTTGTGTCTCAAGATTTATTTAAAAATAATTGTAGGAGTGCACTAGTTATGGGTTATATTGTATAATTTTATAATAACATATACCAGGCTTGATTAAAAAATTTGGTTTCTTGTATGAAACAAGTTTCAGACGAGTCAAAATACTGATACTGGTGTCATAAGTGAATATAAATATAGATCATTTCAACATATAAAAATTCATTTTTCAACATAATCACCATTTTATGCTTGACTGTTTTTCGAACATTCTATTTTCGTATTCAGTCTATGAAGAAAGTCTCCCGCTCATTATTGATCTAATTGTGCGTCTTTCCTGCCTCTTTTATTCTTCAGGTAAGCAGCAGCAGCAGCAGCAGCAGCAGAAGAAGAAGAAGAAGAAGAAGAAGAAGAAGAAGAAGAAGAAGAAGAAGAATTTGATATTACCAAATCAGGATATGTAACAAATGTGTATTTTTAAGTTTTATCTTATAAAGTTTTAAACTGCACGTAGATTGTCAACTCTAAATTGATTTTACTTCCCATTGAATTTTGTTTGATGTACAAAGTTTAAGAGCCAACGATTCAAACAATTTTCGCTATTTTTTTTATCTAAATCAGACATATCCGTAACTAACGAACACTATCCCAGAAGAGAACACGGATACTTACAAAGAGTGAATAGGACTTTATATACAATTGGATATATTTTCAAAATATTTCAATCTTAATTATCAGTGAAGCAAAGTGATTGAAGATTTTATGTATCTATCACCTTTTATTGATTTGTTGATTTTTAACGGTATGTCATTCTGTCGAAGATTATTTTACGACTAGAGATCAGGGAATTGGTTTCATTGTATATTTATATTCACATTTTTTTGTGTACTTGTTTCTGAAAACTTTTTTCACTCGATTATATATTTTCACTCAATTATACAATTCTAGCATTTCTATCTAATACAAATAACTTGCACACAATTATATAGTTTAAAGTAATCATATCTTATAATAATGACTATATGGTTTAATGTTGCTGTATTGGCCTATTGGGTAGAATGTTCGCCAATGGTCCAGGAGACCTGGGTCCAATCTCAGGTCGCGTAATACCAAAAACTTTAAAAATGGTACTTGATACCTCATAGCTTAACACTTAACATTATAAGGTACGTATCAAGGGTAAAGTGGAGCAATCAAGGGAAATGAATAGCGCCCTCCCCTACACATCGGTGTAGTAGCTATTGAAAAGGGAGCCTTCTTGTCACCCTCGACTACGGTCGATAACTTTACTTATTTACTTACGATCATTGTTATCAATTATAATAAACAATTATAGCTTCGAATAATTATTCTTACAACAAATAATTTCCAGTTATCTATAAAGTATTCCTATCTTATACAGTTACTTTGCCCTCACTTATATAGTTTCAAGGATTCCTATCTAATACTAATAATCATATTATTATTCTTACAACAATTAATTTCCAATTATCTATAAAGTATTCCTATCTAATACAGTTACTTTGCCCTCACTTATATAGTTTCAAGGATTCCTATCTAATACTTATAATCATATTATTATTCTTACAACAATTAATTTCCAGTTATCTATAAAGTATTCTTATCTAATACAGTTACTTTGCCCTCACTTATATAGTTTCAAGGATTCCTATCTAATACTTATAATCATATTATTATTCTTACAACAATTAATTTCCAGTTATCGATAAAGTATTCCTATCTAATACAGTTACTTTGCCCTCACTTATATAGTTTCAAGGATTCCTATCTAATACTTATAATCATATTATTATTCTTACAACAATTAATTTCCAGTTATCTATAAAGTATTCCTATCTAATACAGTTACTTTGCCCTCACTTATATAGTTTCAAGGATTCCTATCTAATACTAATAATCATATTATTATTCTTACAACAATTAATTTCCAGTTATCTATAAAGTATTCCTATCTAATACAGTTACTTTGCCCTCACTTATATAGTTTCAAGGATTCCTATCTAATACTAATAATCATATGAATTCATATGGGGCTGTACAATACACTGGTTGCATCTCTGAAGAGGGGTAAGATTTCCCCAATGAGTGTCTTGGATATGGCACTAAACAATCTGATGGTGAGGTTCCAGTAATTCGAGGGCTTTGGGGAATACGGAGTACCCCTTCATTGCCATTGCTCTCAGGTCCACTCTGGCCCGGAGTAGTAGCATCTGATAAGGCCCTATCTATGGGTTAGCTAGAACTAACGGCATACTAATGCTAAACTGAACTGTTTGATTAAACTGAATAGCTTGGAATAGAAATATTTTTGACAATTAAACCATACTTACATTTAAACTGGATGCCTATGCTGAACTGAAACCGTACTTACATTTAAGTTGGTGCTTATGTTAAACTAAATTGTTTGAAATATAACTGTTTTTTTTACATTGAAACTGTATTTACACCAAACTGAATTGTTTAACATAAAACTGTTTTGATATTTAACTGTGTGTAAACAAAATTTGTACTTGTGCTGAGCTGAATTGGCTGAATTAGAACTGCTTGACTAAACTGAATAGCTTGAAATAGAAATGTTTTTGACAATTAAACTGTACTTTCATTAAACCTGCGTGCTTGTGCTAAACTGAATTCTTTGAAATTAAACCGTTTTTACATTGAAACTGAACTTAAACTAAACCGAATTGTTATATATAGAAATGTTTTGACATTTTACTGTGAAAAAAAAATCTCTACTTGCGCTTAACTGAATTAGCTGAATTAGAATTGTCTGAATAAACTGAATAGTTTGAAATAGAAATGTTTTTGACAATTAAGCTGTGTACACATGGTAATCTGAGTTGTTTGAAATGGAACTGATTATTTACATAAAAATGGATTTGGCGTTAAATAACCTACAAAGGTTGATATGCCATAAAACCAACCAACCAACCAACATCAACTAATAATTTATATTTAATAATAGTCGTTTTTTGCTCAAAATTATACTATTTACCAACCCCTCCGCTCGGGCAGGATATGACACAAGGTCAATTTTTAAGCGGACTGACATTGGCCCAGCGGTTAGAGTGTTCGCCAATGGCCCGGGAGACCTGGGTTCAATCCCAGGTCGAGTCATACCAAAGACTTTAAAAATGGAACATGATACCACCTTGCTTAACACTCAGCATTATAAGGTACGGTTCAAGGGTAAAGTGGAGCAATCCAGGGAATGGAGTAGCGCCCTCCCCTACACCTTGGTGTAGTAGCTATCGAAAAGGGAGCCTTCGGGTCACCCTCGACTATGGTCGCTAACTTTTAACAGGTTTTAATTCAGAGTTTTCCCTCTCCTAGACTAGTTGCCTAACCAAGACTGAAGAACCTAGTCTGTCCTATTATTTACCCATAGCTGGAGGGAGAATAATTGGATTCATACCTTTCCCAAGCGTATTAGTGCAATGTGAAATGCAATCAGTCTCGTCCAGGATTTGAACTCGTGTCTCCGTGTTCATTTTCAAGGACGATAACAATTACACTACGGGCACCTTTTGCTCAAAATTATATTATTTCAAGAAACTAATTTTAATAAAAGAATACGATTATAACTTCAAGTTACTATTCTTAATACAAATAAATTACAATTATGTAGTATGAAGCATTTCTCTCGAATACGAAAAATTCGATTATATATATTTGGCCCACAAATGGGACCCTTGGACGTACTCTCACTCCGAGTTCGAGGGTAGTCTACACTATCCAGATCTCCAGAAGTGGAGCCTCACCATCAGATTCTGTTTAGTGTCATACTAGAACAGCGTTTCTGGAATGGTCTTATCAAAATGCTGGAGATAAAAGCAGTGTATTCAAAATCCCACGATGAAAAAAGAGAGACTGTATTTGATTCGTTCAAAAGAGTCAATGCCTCACCAGGAAAGGAGAGCATAAATGAACATTTTTGTTCTGTCAGCGTTCCTCCACTTCACATAAAACTAGATAAAATTATCCCGATGTTTCTTGTGGTAGAACATAGCGTCAACAAAAAGGTTAAGCAATGGTCACATTTCCGAGTAAGGTTTAGAAATTTTTGAACAATTATTGTACTATTCTCTACGTGTGCAAAATCTTAATTTTTTGGTTACTTTATTTGATTAAATGTCATAACAACCCTCGTGTGTAATTTAATGCCAAATTCCTTAAACCTTATTTATACATATATACATATATATACATATATATATATATATATATATATATATATATATATATATATATATATATATATATATATATATATAAGTATATTTGATTAAATATTAAAGATACATTTTTCAATAGATTTTATCAAGCCCCTTTCAAGTTTCCTGATAAGTGTCTTGCTTTTAGGTTAGAACTGTTTCATGAATTTATATGTTATAAAAAACCTAAAAATATTTCTTTAAAAAAACAAACGTGACAACAACCTCTGATGATGGCCGATGAAAGGTTAGAAAGCTATCGGGACGATTTTGCTAAATTCCTTTACCAATTCAAACCTAAAACCAACAGACTTATCAGGAAAATCGAAAGACCTTAAAAAAATTTCTTAGACAAAATGTGTCTTTATTGTTTAATCAAACTTGTTTAAATGAATAACTGTTTCTCAACCACACACATACACACACACACACACACACACATACATACATATATATATATATATATATATATATATATATATATATATATATATATATATATATATATATATATATATTGGTATTCTTTGGTCCAGTTAAACCGGAGTTGGGAGTAATTCCATCAGGACAAGAAATTATTCATGAACGAATATTTAAATTTTCCTGGGAAAGAGCTCAGTGTAACAATAATACAGAGCAATGAATTCTTTAAGAAAAACAACAAAACCGGTCACATAGGATTATAAATTTATTTCCATCCTGTTACGCATTTTTGAAATTTCCAAAAAACACGAAAAAAAATTAACAGGACTTCTTCAGATCATTTAGATAAAAAAAAACTAAAATAGACACAGAAAAGTAGGAGGGGATAGAAGAGGGGTGAAGAGTTATCCCCTCATTAAACCCACTTCCGTTTTAAATTTTAATTTCGGTTAGAAATGTAGTAAATTTATTTAAATTTTTTTTTTTTTCATTTTTTAATTACATTTTGACCTAAATTACAGATTTTATACAGAATTACATTTAAACTTTAATTAATAACCTTACGTAATGATACAGTAATAGATATATTAAACTAAAACAAATATTTAATTTATTTAAAATATTTTAAAATTTCAAAACTATTTAGAAACCATTCATCAGTTACACTTTTTATGAGTAGTACGTATGTATTATATGCTTTTTCACAATTTTCTATCTAACATTTTATTCTATTTATTCAATTACATTAATTCTCAATTTAACTCTATGCTTAAAAAAAAAATTTGTTAATTATTTATAGTTTAAATTTAGCCCTATGTCTACACCAACCTATTAATTCTCTTCTCTCATTTAATAATTTTTTTGGCTCTGTGGGAATGTTTCTATTTGGGAATATATCAGAGGATTCTCATAAATTTCTAATTGTGCTCACTGTATGATAATGTATAAATTACTTAAGAGCAAATTTACACATCATATATATTTTTAATTTCAAAGGGAACAGTTTGTTGGTAACATTATTTTTAATGAGCCAGAATAATTTATTTGCTTACAATAAAATGGTTTCAAGTATTGCTATTTAACATTGGTAATTATATGTATCAAGTATTTTAAGGATTTAAAGATTTTGACGATTAATATTGAATTAGATAGTCTGATTTAATATCAATCATTTCTTTGGATACTGTTAATATAATCAATCTTTCCTAGCATACATCTAAATGGTTTCAACTATGTAATACTAATAATCATATTTAATATTAATCATTTGTTTGCATACAGTATTACTATTCAACGTTAATAATTTTATTTATCAAGAATTTCTACCTAATACGAATAACTAGCACACAACTAATATTAAAAATACCCTAGCAAAAAAATTGAATAATTTTATTTTGCACATAGATTGGTTGGTTGATTGGGTTTATGGCATATCAACCTTTGTAGGTTATTTAATGCCAAATCCATTTTTATACAAATCAGTTCTACTTCAAACAATTCAGTTTAGCATAAGTACGTATTTTAGTTCTTTTTTGGCCCAGAGATAGGACTCTATCAGGTACTATCACTCCGGGCCAGAATAAACCTGGGAGTCATGACAATAAAGGGCCACTCAGCATTCCTTAAAGCTCCAGCATTACTGGAACCTCACCATCAAATTGTTTAGTGTCATATGCAGGACACTCATGGGGGGGGGGTCTTACCCCTCTGCAGAGAAGCAGTCGGTGTATTCTACAGCCTCAACAGACTGGGCAAACATAGATTGGATTGTGATAGGTTCTACCAGTTACGTCAGAGTGAAACTTAGAGTTACAGTAATTACAGGATACTCCACATTCTCTAAAATTCAATGCTTCAGCCTCGTCATCAAATGTTGTTTAATGTTTTACAATGGACAGTAAATGGTTTCAAGTCTTGCTATCTAACATTAATAATTCTATTCAATATCATTTATTTGTTTAAATGACTTCAACTTGAGCATTTCTCTAATTATTTCTTTGCACAGAGGCTGCATTAGTTGGTTTAATGGCATACCAAACTGTTGGTTATTTAACGACAAATCCTGTATATATATATATATATATATATATATATATATATATATATATATATATATATATATATATATGTGTGTGTGTATGCTCACGCTTGTGTGTGTGATTTTAAAGATAATTGTTTGTTAGTAAATTTATTTTTTAAACAAGTTACATCCTCTTCGTTTGCCCACGCTTACATGATCACAAATATTATTCAAATGGTTTAAAGTATTGCTATTTAACATAAGTATTTCAATTTATCAAATATTCTTATCTAATTTTATAAAAACCATTTGTTTGCACAAAGTTAAATTGTTTCAAGAAGGATTAAAAATGATCAAATAGTTCTCTGTAACCCATAGATTGGACCCTCACAGGTAATACTCCTCTGGATCTGGGAGTAATAATAATGATGAAGAGACTTCATATTCCCCAGAGTTTCATAACTTGAGCATCACCATCAGATTGTTTGGTGTCGTAACCAGGAAACTCGAAATTGTGTGTGTGTGGGGGGGGGTTACCTCCCTGCAGACACGCAGTCGGCGTATTCTACTGCCCGAGCCATTTGGGCGGATCTTTATTTCTACTGATTTCTATTGATGCCAACAATTATGAACAAAAATTTGAAAGTGTATATATGTATATATATATATATATATATATATATATATATATATATATATATATATATATATATATATACTCATGCACTTAGTTAACTTTCGGCCGAACCCACATTCACGAAACATCTAGTGAAGAATAACCTCATTATTACCAAATCAAATCTCTTAAACGCTCCTCCTATTTAACAACTTATGATCATGCTTTGCCTAGAAGTAGAGTTATCTGCACTTTTCGTCTTGGCATAAGTCCAATTATATTTTCATTTTCATTCAAATATTCTTATTTCAAAACACTAAAAGGTGAACTGGTAGAATGAGTCATAATTATGAAGAAGACTTGCCGCTGATTCTCTGTTATTGTCTTTATATTTTATCTATTTTTATTTTTGCCACAAACAGTGCATAGGTGAATAATTTTTTTTTTAATGTTCAAGAAAGAACGCATGAATCCACGAATAACTTGAATTAATAGATATTGACAAAAATGTACGCATATATATATGTTTTAAAAATGAATGTAGACATTATTTTAATAAGAAATGAAATTAAATCGGCTAAAATAGATTCTGAGGCGTCTTTCGTCCGACGCTTTTCAAAGGAAAAATCATGCGGAATTGTAGTAAACGAGTTCGAACTCTAGTTGCGCAATTGCTTTTAGTTTCGGAAAAATACCCTCGGGAAAGTTATGAACTTCCTTATCCCCCTAGCTGTGGGTTAAATAGTATCACTACTGTTCTTCTACAAGGGTGGGTTTGGTATTAAATAATCTAAAAAGGCTGATATGCCATTAAACAAAAGAAATCAAACCAAATAATCGTCGGTAATTAATTAATTGAAAGATTAAAATTATGTTGAATCTGATCTTAGTCGAGAGAAAGAGGAAAAAATCCCAAGGGTTCATAATTTGAAATCCTAAAAGTAGTCTAATTACTGAGTGAGCCCGAATCGGTGTAATTGTTCATGTTTTCATATGGAGGTAGACACATGGTTAGCGCTTATTCCTTCAAATATTTGGATAGTTCGATCTACATATTTATCAACCGACATTTTGCAAGGTAAGGATAACATCTTCATGAAAAGATTGGAACACATTCTTAGAACTGGAAATCAAACATACCAGTGTAGACTAATATCTACACGGAACATTTTAATTGCTAAATTCAATTAAAGGAATTTTGACATATGCCGGGTGTTCAGGTAATGTAAATGTTTTGTTAACATATAAATTTTTGAATTTCAAATTTTGTGATATTCAAGGTATTATTAAAAAAATATTTCCATGTGATTTTCTAGAGTTTCATTTCTTATTTGCTCTTAGAAAAACTCATAAGTGCATCTGAATATCGTGTAATATTTTTCTAGAATGATAACTTTTTCAGAAATTCATTTCATTTCACAAAAATATATACACGTGAGAAAGGAGAGAAAATCAAGTTTCTTAGATATGTTGTATCAGTTAAATTTTGGACCTTATTTATTTAGATTATTTCGTTTAATTCTTTTTTTTTATTTTGTAGTATTTTCTTGATTTTAGATTTAGTGAGGACAGGCTCTATTTTGTGAAAACCTGGGCGCAAGTTGAGACTTGCTGCTTCATGGATAAGTGTACTTTCTCCTATGGACCGCTCCCATGGCCGAGCAAAAGCAGGGCGACCAGCTCGAACCAACGTACAGCAGCTCTGTGGGCATACGGGATGTAGCCCTGAGGACTAGCCAGAAGAGGTGATTGATAGGGAGGTGTGGCAAGAGAGGATCAGGGATATCCGTGCTGGTGGCACAACATGATGATGAGATGATGATAAGATTGAGTGAGGACAGGGTCTATTTTGTGAAAACCTGGCCGCAAGTTGACACTTGCTACTTCATGGATAAGTGCACTTTTTTTACAACTTTGACGAACTGTGTTCTAAATTATTTTACTTCAGAAGAGTTTTTCACATCAGCGTTAACCGATGGACTTTCACAGGACTGAGTGACAGCAATTCTCCTCAAGTCTCCAGGAGTCTTTTCAGTATTCTGGCCGATGCCAACAATACTGTACTTGGGATTGTCTCCCCTCGTTCACTTATTTCTAAGTCCCCCATTAATTTGGTGACTGAACAAAGAGTACAAATTGCAATTGTTATTTTCATGTTCCACAGTTTTTTCAATTCCTAAGCAAGGTCTAGGTACGTATCCTTATTTTCGTTTTCTTTTAATTTTACCCAGTAGTCAGCCTGTACAGCAAAGTTCGCAATTCGGCAAGTTCTCTTTCTTTTTTATCAATTATTATAAAGTGTGGTCGTCTGGCTGAGATTAGATGATCCGTTTGTATCTCAAAATCCTAGAGGTGTTTGTGCGTCTTATTCTCCAGGACAAATTCTAGGTTGTGCATATACCATTTGTTCATATGGTCAAATTAAAATTTTTGGCACAGTTTCCAGTAGATTACCGTGCCCACCCAGTAATGTCAAGTCTTATACTCTTTCTGTGCCAATTTGCTCCATTCGCTTATAATGTGATTGGTCGTTTCGTCTCTGTCATCACATATACTGCATCTGCTGTTTTGTTGGGTCTTATCTATTCTCACTTCGATATAATTGGTCCTTATGGCGTTGTTTTGTGCTCCTATTACTGGAGATTCAGTTTCTCTCTTAAGGTTTCCCTTTTTTAACCACGTCCACATTATCTCGTGTAAGATATCGCTTGTTAGTCGCTTAAAACATCAATAGAGTTGTTTTTCTTCCCATTTTTGCTTTCATGTTGTTTACGGTCTGGTGATCTTCGTGTCGTCAATATTGTTTCGAGTGGCTATGATCAGTCATCCTCCGTGCTTCTCTATGTACTCTTTGAGTTGTTGTATCGATGAGTCAACGCAGTATTTAAAGCTGGCAAGTCCTCTCCCTCCATCTATTCTCGACACATATAGTCTGTCAACGTCATCCCTAGGATGCAAGGCCTTATGCATGACCATTATTATTATTATTATTATTACTTTTCATTATATTTTTACTCAAGTCAAATTTGAGGTCATAAAATTTCTGTGAAGTACATTAACATATTTACAATGCAAAAATAATAAATCAGTTAAATCTAAACATGCGCCTGACCATGAACTCCTTTATTGACTCAAATTAGTATATATATATATATATATATATATATATATATATAATGAGCACACCGTCGAATATTACGTTTAAAAGAACAAACAGTTCAATTAAAAAGCTAGACAGTTTGATTTTGGTGAGGGCCTGAGTAGAAACAGACATGCACTTTGGATAAACTAAGAACGATACACAAATGTTCCACAAATTCTCCTGAACACTTTAAAGATTTTTAAAACTGAGTTATTATTTTTTCTGTGCTGGTTGCTCAACAAACCAGTCTGCCCAACTATTTTACTCATAGGTTTGGGAAGAAGATCCGTCCTTTTTCCACTGGCATTAGCGCTAAGTGAAACGTAAACATTCTTGTCCAGGATTTGAACTCGGTTCCTCGGGTCTATTTCCTTACGGCAATAACTATTACGCCATCCGTGCGCGCAAACACACCTGCACACACCCACATGTGCACATATATGTTTGTATTAGAGGGACGTGTAAACTATAAGGTACAGATATTTACAAATCTGTTAATTAATATTCCAATAAAATATTGTGGTACAATTTTGTCTTTATTCATATATTAGCCATCAAGATTTACGGACTTGTCATATTAATCGACAAGCTCTTATGAACGCTCACCTCAAAGAAGCGTGGCGTCGAGTCGTCTTTCAGTCAGATTTGTTGCTGTAAACCTTATTTATCCTATGGGGTTATTTTTCTCCCAGAATCTGTTGTAGATTGTGTGAAAAAAAATGTGATTGTACTTTCGGAGAGTCTATCGTTTACATGTGGGCAATCGAAGTGGCATATCTTTTCTTTCCCATTTTTTCCCTTTATCTGCTCAACTCTGCTTTTTTCCCAGACGTTTTTTAATACATTTTAAACTAAACTATGGGGAGGGCAAACTGGGTTACTTAGGCTTGTTTAATCAGTGAGTCTACGAAAAAGAAAACTGAATTTAAACCAGCTGTAATCCGAATGTCGCATCCCGCTGGTAGCGGAGGTGTTAGATGGATATGTAATTCTTAACCAATGACGGAAATTTTATTTCATGGCCTGTATTAACCCTCCTTTCTCTCCCTTTCCTTCTCTCTCTGTCTCTCTCATTGAGATAAAGAGCTCTGATTGAGTGAAACACCAGGAGTTCTGATGCCTTCTATCTGTGATAGAACATATTTCTTGAACTCGTTAGTATTCTTCTCTAATTTTTTTCAACTCGATTCTTCTTACTTTAAGATGGAACAATCTCGCATACAATCTTTCGACTTAGCAATGACCATTCAATCATTGTAAAATTTTGAATTATTCTTTTCGCGGTTCAGCAATGCCGTGCTGGTCTAACCATGCAGTAGCATATTTGTAAATCACATTACATATCGTGTCTCGTACCTGTCGTAAAAAAAGATGTAGACCAAAGCGCCATTACCTTGCAGAAGAATATGAAGATAATAGCCTGACTAAGGTATTTATGACTTAGGACTCAATCGTTTTACAATAGGCAGAGTAGCATCTTTACACTCATGTCCAGAGCAGCGCAATGTGAGAGACACTCCAGGGACAAAATTTCTACGATTTTTCCTTCTATTTATTTCTTCTCCGCTCCATCTCTTTTCACCTATCATATCTCTTTTTCAATTATCTTCATTTCTCCCCACTTCTATCTCTCAAACATCTGCACTTCCTTTTTGCGAATGCGTGAGTGCGTACGCGTATCATTATTGAATCTGTTTGTAATAACAACCCGATAGTCAACGCCCTGTGGGACTTCTGCTTGGTTGAATGCTGGCCAGATACCAAAAACAGCCGTCACATTTTACTGACATGTAATATTATTGTAAAGAAACTAGACTAGTGCCTCTTGAATAGCCAGTGGAAATTGACAACCGACAATGGCTGCAACAACAAGAAAAACATGAACGAAAAATACAAGCCTGGCACAATTGCACTCTATCGACCGTCATCAACGTTTCATGTGTCCCGGTGTTTCTGACATCGAATGGAACGGGCTATCATGTGGCTCATCCAGAAACGACGTCGGATATCTTGATAAATGTGATCATATATATGTGTATAAATGTATGTATAATCACCCATAAATAGGTGCAACACACATTATTTTCATAGATAGTTTTCTCCAAAACAAAAAAAATACCAGGATTTGTTATTCCTTTTTCGATTGTAAAGTTTAGTTAAAACGTATATCATTAGGTATTGTTTATGTTTAGATTCTATAACATTTTGCCACTGAAAAAAATTAACCCTAACAGTGCAATCAGAAGGAGGTGCCCGTGGTGTAGTCGTTATCGTCGTAGGAAATGGACACGGCGACACGAGTTCAAATCCTGGACGAGACTGATTGCATTTCACATAGCACTAATACCCTTTGGAAAGGTATGAATCCAATTATTCTCCCTCCAGCTATGGGTAAATAGTAGGACAGACTAGGTTCTTCAGTCTTGGTTAGGCAACTAGTCTAGGAGAAGGAAAATTCTGAATTCAAACCTGTTAAACTCCGCTTAAAAATTGACCTTGTGTCATATCCTGCCCGAGCGGAGGGGTTGGTAAATAGTACCAGTGCAATCAGAAATAATATTGCAAAAAGAGATTGTGTCAAATAATAATCATATAATTTTACAATCACAAATATTTTCGCAGAGGCATATATTTTTCTCTTAACTTTTTTGTTTATATTTCTCCGTCTTTCTCTTATATGTATATACTCAACTTCTCTGTATCAGCAGGATGTGGCAAAAGTTTAACAGGTTTTAATTCTAAGTTTTCCTTCTCCCAAACCAGGTTCTATACCAAAGTTAAAGAGCTGAGTCTGCTTAACTATATATCCATAGCTGGAAAGAGGATAGTTGGATTCCCACAGTTCCCAAGAGAATTACCACTATTTGAAATACAAACAGCCTTGTCCAGGATATAAACTTGCATCGCTGAATCTATTTTGTATGATGATATTTATTAACACACCCAGCGCCACCAATTTCTCGTGTAAGCACACATTTCTCTCTCTCTCTCTCTTTCTCTTTCTCTCTCTCTCTCTCTTTCTCTCTCTCTCTCTCTGTCTCTCACACAAACATAGTGTAAGGGAGGACGCTATTCCTTTCCCTAGAATATATATAACTGCTTTGTGCATTAAATGATTGCTTATTTGAGTCAATGTTCCTCATAAGATTATGTCTCCAAATCAAATACTTTTCCCCACTTCGTACATGGTTTGGGAGAACCGATTTTATAACTTATCAAAAGTAGTGATTATTCATAAAAAGTTTACTAATTTGCATATTTCTCTTGAAAAGTATTATAAAAAACAAAAATATTATTATAAAAAAGATATTTGGAAATAAAAAAAAAAAAACTTTTAATAATTCCTTTTCGGTCTTTTTAAACATGTATCTAATATGGATTCTTATTTTAATATAATTTCATGATTTTGTTGATAAGAAAAGCCATATAAGTTTTAAGAAGCGTATCGTAACACACTGTCCAAAGGTACTAATTACTTTCAAACTATTACATAAAGATGTAATTTCTCGCATTCTACAAACGTGGAGACAGTTAGGTCCTCGACACTGCGAACCTGCGACATTAGTCTTGTTATAAATCTCACTGCTCCTCTAAATAAGTTAAATAAATTGTTCTGTGGAAATAAAACAAATATATTTAACGACGAAAGTAAGCTAATTAATAGAAAAAAACGAAAAAAATGCCTCGACTGCATTTACTTTGTTATGCGTTGTTGTTGATTCACCAAATGGGAAAACAGGAATGAAAACCTACTAGTCACCAAAGAATATAAGTTATATTTTAAATTCATGCAATTATAATGCATATATTCAGCTGAATTCCCACAGACATAGTCGGTATATTCACATTATCAATCATTATTTAGTACATCACTCCTCATTTATTTAAATAAAATGTTGAATAAGCTTTACAACTTTATTTTTCTTCTAAAACAAACATGCCGGGTTTCTATTACTAATCGTGGAACATTATACAATAAAATGGATGTTATTAGATATAATTTATTATTAAATTACTTCATTGAAAATCTTTCAAAATATATGAATCCTAAATATTGACAGAAATACCTCTTTTGACATGCCACGTAAATTGAGTGGGTAGCATAACAAGAAATAGACCTGTGTCCTGAAGTAAACATCGCGCAGGTGATTCCTACTCGGAAGTACCGCATAATTTTCGTGGGTGGCTGGCGAGACAGGAGACGGCAATATCTTATATTTCCAGGGATAGAGATAAAGAGATGGATACCAAATTTGGTGCGTGTGGGTGAGTCAGTATTTCTGCAAGCGTGGTTATATATCAGAATGAAAACAGAAACACAAGTTTTGCATTTTTTTCTTCCTTTGAGTAAACATTACAGGCGTTAATCAGGGTGTTATCGAAGACAAAGAGATTTGGACTTGTCTTTTTCAGCCCTGCAATGGTACCAGCGGTTGAAAAAGGCGTGAGCCAGGTAACTGTCCAGCCAAAAGATTAATGCTGGAGGAAAACTTTTATACGAATCGAACGTATTTGAAGGCAGGTAACTAAATTCTCTCTGACGTTATGCACTTGTCTGCGAAATGCGTGTCTCGTGGGTGCCTCTTTGTTGAAGATTTCAGATATTTCCAATTTGCTTGTGTTCGATATTATTGAACAAACTTATTTATTCCTTACACAATATGAAGTTGCGATTTGTTTGAAGTAAGATGTGATCAGGTTATACTTATACATAGGTAAATTAAAGTTGGCAACTTTAGACGAGTGCGACCTGAAGGCTTCCTTTTTAATAGCTACGACACCGAAGATAGGGGTCTGCTACTCCATTCCCTAGATTGTTCCACTTTACCCTTGATCTATACCTGATGATGATGATGATGATTATTTAGCAAGACAGTTGAACAAGCTTGCATTTCTATCACCAAATCTTTGGTAGTTGAGATGAGTAAACCATGAAAATTTTACGGAAGAATGTGTATTACGTATGGAGAAGCCTATCTTAGTCAGAAAAATATTTATTGATGGGCTAAATATTTTTTTTAACTTTACGAGTCTGAGTTGAAAAGACAGTCCATGCAGAGAAAACATTGACTCTCTAGTAAAGAAATTTTCTGGGTGGTTCGCTCACAAACGGACACATCACTGTTAATTTCCTTGAAAAATCTGCAGTCGTAAAGAATGCATGCTATTACCAATTCCTGCAGAGAAATTATCTTTACTTAATAAATGACCCTCGTATATTTGTTGATAAGGACTGTTTGGGTTCAGTTTTATTGGGGAAACTTATTCCTTCCACATTTTTCAAATGCGATTTATTTTAAGATTTAATCAGGTTATTGTCTATCTGTATTTTTGTTTTCGTTTCTTTATTTGATGTATTTAACCCTCATATGTTATTTAATGCCAAAGCCACCCTTGTTGAAAAACACGTGTTACTATTTACCCCATGGTTCGCTGGATATGGGGTTGATCATAAATTTCCACAATGTCTGTCCGAATGTGAACATTGCGTGATGAGTTTGTATTCCTTCTTATGTATGTAAGCTTACCTATGAATTCTTTGAGCAGAAAAGATGTACTGAATAGAAGATAATGGAATGACCATGACCAAATTCAAATCTGTATCTGATCAAAATCTATGGTTAATCATGAAGATGAATTTAAATGAAGGTGGCAGATGATACAACAGCAAAGCAGACCTATAGAAAGCAATTAAAACTACCAGGTTAGAATTTGAACCTACAAAGACAATAAAATGTATATATAACAAAATCAATGCACAGTAAATCACCAGCTGTTATTGAGAAGAAGGGACACTTAATTAAAATGTAAAAGATTCAAAGACTAATATGTGTTTGTTATTAGTACTATTATTGGTTTGGATCACTTTTTGTTGATTTTATTCCGTTTTTATTGAAGTAAAATGTGATTACTTTGTTTTTTCTAATAGCTTCTGACAACATTTTTTAGAATACATTAAATGACTTCAATTAAACCTATTGATAGTATGAAAACTTTGAACCACTGCTTTCTTTTCACATCTAAAATGAGTGTTTAAGATTTGATAATTTTTGCAAAATAAATTTGAATTATTGACATATAATTTTTTTTTTAATCATTATTTACTTATTTTTTAGTTTTATGCCTATTCTATAATTCTGACCGTGTGAAAAATCCCGGATGATAAAATTTGTAAATAAAAAATATTACACAACCTGATATCCGGGAAAAATTCCATAAAAAGAAAAAGACTAAAGACTACTGGAATATCAACCAATATCCCAATGCCCAGTCAAAAGGAAAAAACTCTGACATAATAACTAAAGCTAAAGAGTCAGAATTATCTTGATAATCCCTTTTGTTTAAACCGATGTAGAGTTCTCGCTCTGAATCCGTGTACAAATATATATATATATATATACATATATATATATATGTATATATATATATATATACATATATATTAGCCACCGAATTATAAACAGTTTTACGCAAGATGTAGATAAATTTAATTCTTAGAAGTCACTGACTACATGTGCTGATGGTAGTTTCGTTCCCGCCAAGAAAATGGCATGAAAGTGAGAGTTATGCAGCACTCAAGGAGTGGGTTAGTGAAGCTCTGTCATTTAAGGTTCTATTTAGCACTTTTTCACATTTTAGTTTTTCAAATATATATATATATATATATATATATATATATATATATATATATATATATATATATATATAGATGATAAGTGATCTATTTAATATTCTTTTTTAAGATTTCTTTGATTATTTCTGGCAGAAGTGTATACCATAAAATATTTATCAACTATTATGTATTACTACTCAATATGACAATGTTGTACGAAATATCAAATATAGTTGGTATATTTTCAAGACAAACTTAATTTTTCCCTTGTTTACACTGTTTTTGAACTAAATCTTCAAGGGAAAATGAAAAATTTTACAAGTACATTTCTTTGACTTCTTACGATATATAACTGCGCTCAATGGTTTCTTCTTTTTTGAACTGAAATTCAAGCCAAGAGAAAAAATTGGGAACACGAAAGACATTAAAATAAAAAAGAAGGCGTATCTTCACACAATATCGAAATAGAAATTTTAGAGATGCTTCGACCAATAAAACATTAGCTGGAATTAGGGAGTTAAACGAAGGAAATATTTTAAAGGAGATTCAAGTTTCATTTACAGTTCATTTTTTTTTTCTGGATAAACGCGGATACATTCTTCATTAGACTGTATCAAAATTAGTTTCCTTTTTAAATAAACTAAGAATTCCTCGTCATGTAAAGAGGTCACTCTCTCTCCCTCTCTTACACACACACACACACACACACACACACACACACACACACACACACACACACTCTCTCACTCTCTCTCTCTCTCTCTCTATATATATATATATATATATATCATGCGTAGATAAATTTCATGTAAGTCAGATCTTATGTGAGCAGCTTCAGAGACCTTGTGAATCCATTAAAAAGAGCGTTAAAATTATCAAAATATCAATATATGTATCCACCATTAAAATATTAGAAATTAAGCCGAAGCTGAATAATTTTAATTACAATGTAATATATTTGTGGGAGGATGTCCTCGTGGTAGAATAGCTAACGTTCGTAGAAAGCGAGTTCAAATCCCAGGTGCTTTTTGACTAATACCCTTGGGAAAGTTATGAACATCCTTATATACCTAGTAATGGGTTAAATAGAACTGTTCCAAATCGATAGCTTTGACATAAAAAATCTCACCAAGACTGATATATCATTAAAAACAAAATACCTATGATGATTATAAAAATTTTCATATATTAGTATACATGCCAAAGTTAGTCAGCATAGATTTTATCCGGTCTATCAGAGAATACACCAATATATTTTCCAATTAAGAAATCGAATATAATTTGGTGGTATTTGGTGTTGCTCTGATCTTCCAAACTTTTGATATAACGTTGAGAAGTATGACAGGTAAATAAAAATCTTTCATATATTTCCAGATATGTGCCACAAAATGATCATGAACCTCACAAACAGGTGAACTGAACTGGTTCACAGATCGTCAAGTTTGTGAAGATATATATATATATATATATATATACTCACACACACACACACACACACACACACACACACACACACACACACACACATATGTATATGTATGTATGTATGTATGTTTTCGAATAAAGATCTGTTTAAAAGGGAATATACATTTGTCACGCCCTAATATGATTTTTCAATTTATTTTGTTTAAAACCATGAATAATTTCACGTTGAATTCACGGAAACAGCTCAAAACCGAAATCAAATAAAAAAAATTCGAAGTTTCCTATCTAATGCTCTAACTTCGTAAAAAGAAGATAATCTTTTTTTTAAAAATGAACGTAATTCAATATCTTAATTAATATTACATTTGTTTGTCCACATTTGAACAAGCGACCGCTTTCTTTACCCATAACTCCTTTTACTTTTGTTCCACAGTTTTACTTCTGCTGTGATCAAAATCTATTCACATTTTTTTTGCTATCTTCCTTTCTATATGTCACGCAATATATTCTGCTTCATTGCAGTGTTAATTAGACAGCACACACATACGATATTAACTTTACATATATTTATTCAATGCATATTGCCGATTTTTGCTTTCAACCAGTAACAAAGAACGCTAATAATTATTCCAGCGTGCTTTCATCGTGGATAATGCGCGTGCGTGCTGCGATCGGGAAAGAAGGAGAATTCTCGCGTGAAATCTCGCCTGCGTGTGAAATCTTTTCAAGCGCAAGCTTATCATATTGATCCATGCATGTATTATGCGTTAAGGAAATCAAACATCAGACAACATTTCTCCGACCGTATAAGTTACGGCTGTGCGTCAATCAGCAATATATATACGGGCAAAGAACAATGGGCATATTGTAGGTTGGTAGGGTAAGATCAAATTTGAACTTCTAATTCCTTAGTTGTACTCCTGGATGACGCTTATCTACTTATGCCAAGTTCAGTAGAAATACATTCTACATCTCAAACAGTAACCTAAGTAGTGCAAATGAATTAGATAATATCTTATCATTTTTATTTCAGGTACCAGTTGTTTTGATCATTGTTAAGACAGGTGAACATTGTGATTTTGCTGCCGAAGGGTTCTTTAATAGTAGTGAATCAGTTATTTCTACACGGCGAGCTTTCTGTGTTCATTTCGTGTTACTTCGTAATGATGCTGTTCTTGATAGAAAATTCTGCTTATTATTACAGCCAGAGGAATGAAAGCGAGCTTCATCGCTCGTGAGAACTGTAGTATTTGTCGCTGCCTCCCACCAGACACGACTTGACACAAGGTCGAGAACTGTATTGGCAGAAAGTCAGTGGGTAGCGATAAAAGGTTCACCACTTTAAAAAAAATCTGACAGCAAATGCATGCTGTGCTCCGGAATTCTTTATGTTTGATAGGAATACTTGGAACTATTTTACTGTATGCGAAAAATAGCAATTCTTAGTTGTGAACAAACAAATTACCCCGAACTTTAAAAAAAGGAAATTACGTACAAACTATTCACTAACCAATCTTATATTTATACCAAATTAACTGTGTGCAAAAAATTGCTGATGTTAAATAAAACTATCTATCTACTGGACCTAGTGCAAACAATAAACTGATGTTAAATTGAACTGTTAATATTAAGTAGCAATAACCGAATCAATTTAGCTGAGTGCAAACAAATGAGCTCTGACTCGATTAAAAATGTTCCATACAAATTATGTTTATAAAGATATATTTAGCATATGTATAACTGGATTTAGAATTAAATTAAGTTTTGATATGCCATAATTAAATTAAGTTTTGATATGCCATAAAACCCAACCAACCAAACAACCTTCTCTTGCAAGATATTAAGCTATCTTTGCGTCATCTTTTTCTTTTTACTCTATGGTGCTCTAAAACGGCAAAACCCACTAGATGAAAAGACCTTCCTTCCAGTTAATTATTACTAAAACTGGTGTTCTAATCGGGATATGATGATCCGTTTTTACTTCAAAGCGCCAGTGAATTTTATGGGTTTATTTATCCAGGAATGCCTCTGGATTGTACATATATCATTTTTCTGTATGATCGAATACTCTTACTAAATTTCCTGAAGATCCCCTTTCCAGTCCAGTCATTCCTATTCCAATAATTTTTTGCCAGTTTTCTGTATTCGTCTCTTATAATATTAAACATTTCATCTGTCACCACATAACCTACACTTCTGCATTGTGTCAATTTTTTCTTAAACATAATTCATCCTTATACTATTATTTTGTGCAGCTATTAAAAGACATACCTTTTCTCTGTTCAAGCTTCCCCTTCGTAGTCATATCAAGGTCATCTCCTGTAGAATTTCCTTTTCTTTGTAGCTTGAAATACCTAGAAAAGTATTTTTCTTTACATTTTTGCTTGTGTTTTTCTTTTCGTCCGTAAGTTGTTCTTATTGATATTGTTGCTACTGGTCTGTATTCAATATCTCTTTGCCCATTTTTGTAGTATTATTTATTATTATTATCATTATTATTAATCATTAGAGTTTTTCACATCAGCGTAATCTGATGGTCTTTCGTTGGAGATTGAGTGACAGCAAGTCTCCTCAAGTCTCCAAGACTCTTCTTAGTATTCTGACCGTTTTTAATAATGCTGTTGTTTTGATGGTCTCTACTCGGTCGCCAACTTCCAAATCTTCCAGGCACTTTAATAATCCTTTAGTTACCGTGCCAAAAGCACCAATCACGATTGGTATAATTGTCACCTTCTTGTTCCATAGTTTTTTTCTATTCTCTAGCAAGGTCGAGGTACTTATCTCTCTTTTCACATTCTTTCAGTTTTATACTGTGGTCAGCCGAGACAGCAAAGTCGACAATTTAGCAGATTTTCTTTTTTTGTTGTTGATTATTACAAGGTCTGTTCTTCTGGCCGAGATTAGATGATCCGTTTGTATATCAAAGTCCCATAGGAGTTTGTGTGTCATTTTCTAGGAAAGGTGCTGGGTTGAGCATATACCATTTTTTGTATGGTCAAATACTCCTTGAGACATTTTACATCAGCGTTAGCTAATTTTGTTTAACTGGAGCTTTAGTGACTGCAAGTTTCCTCAAGTATCCAGGAGTCTTCTCAGTATCCTGGCCGATCTCAATAATGCAGTAGTTTGGGTTGTCTTAACTAAAACCCTTATTTCCTAGTTCTCCACTCATTGTACCAATCCTTTTTTGACTGTCCCAAGAGTACCAATTACGATTAGTATAACCGTCACTTACATGTTCCATAGTTTTTTTTTTCAATTCCCTAGTAAGGTCCAGGTACGTATCCTTCCTTTCACTTTCTTTCAATCTAACTCAATGGTCTGCTGGTACAGCCAAGTCCACAATTCTAAAAGTTCTATTTTTTGTTAGTTATTATAAAATCTGGTCGTCTGGGTGAGATTAAGTGATCTATTTGTTTTTCAAAATCATTGAAAAGTGTGTGTGTCTCATTCTCCAGGACAGATTCTGGGTTTATTATGAGAGTTTTTCTCATCAACATTAGCTGATGGTCTTTCATTGGAGTTTGAATGACAGCAAGTCTCCTCAAGTTTCTAATACTCTTTTCAGTATTCTGTCCGTTCTCAGTATTATAGTATATTGGATGGTCTCCACTCACCACGTTATTTTCAAGTCCTCCAGTCCCTTTAATAATCTTTTGGTGACTGTACTAAAAGCACCAATCACAATTGGTATAATTTTCACAAATATGTTCCACAGTTTTTTTAATTCTCTAGCAAGATCCAGGTACTTATCCTTCTTTTGATTTTCTTTTAATTTTATTCAGTGGTAAGCCGGGACAGGAAAGACAATTTTCAAGTTCTCTCTTTTTTTGGTTGATTACTAGAAGATCTGGTCATCTAGCCAAGTTTAGGTTATCTGTTTCTTTGTCAAAATCCCATAGCATTTTTTGTATCTCATTCTCCAGGACAGACACTGGGTTGAGCATTTGTTTGTATGGTCTAATTTAAATTTCTTTCACAATTCTCAGTGAATCACCTTGCCCACCCAGTTGTGTCTAGTCTTATACACCTTCTATGCCAATCTGCTGCATTCGCTTTTCATATGATTGATGGTTTCGTCTCTATCACCACATAACCTACATTAACTATTTTGTTGTGTCTGATCTATACTTGCATTGAAATGATTGGTTCTAGTGGCGTTATTTTGTGCTTCTCTAAGAAGATTTTCAGTTTCTCTCTTATGGTTTCCTGTTCTTAGCTATGTCCACGTTTTTTTCCTGTGACATGTTGCTTATAAGCTCTTTAAAGCGGCCATTGAGTTGTTTTTCTTCCCATGTATTATTATTATTGTTATTATTATTATTATTATTATTATTTGAACTTATATAACTCTCTGAAAAAAGACATATTTCGGCATTAAATAATACCAGAAGGGCTTACATGCCGTAAAAACAACTGACCAACTATTGTGCATAAGCATTAGTTATAGTTCAGTGCTATGAATAGGACAGTGCGATGCATATATTCCTCATGCCTTGTGGAGATGTAAGACACCGGTAGAAGAAACCAATTCAAAACCAAGTGAGGTGTAATTGAGAACTTGCGGCGAGAGAAATAAGCAATGGATACTTGGCAGCAAGAATACAAATCTGGCGTATTGACTGGAAGCAGTTGTAAATTAATAATACAAAGTGACTTGCGATCGTGCGTTAGTTGCGCATCGAATTTGACAAAGTAAGCTGGTTGACCGAGGGGCGATAGACATGACATGGATCGCTTTCTCCATGCTGAACAGTCAAGTTGGATTGCAGGATTTGCAAGGTTAAATATAAAAGTATGGCCTGGTCTTGCCCTCCGCCATTTGGAAATAATGGTTGTGACAAAATGAAAGTCAGTTGTTTTCTTATCTCCAAAAGCATATCAGATGTAACGTTCTCATTTCAAATAAAATCCTTTTGTTTTGTTTTGTTTTATGGTACATCAACTACTGTTGGCTATTTAAAGCCAAATTACTTTCAGTTTAGCATAAGTACGCAGTTAAAATGTCAAAACCGTTCTATCTCAAACAATTCAATTTTACATAAGTACACATTTTATTTATGTTTGTACCATAGATAGGAACCTATCAGGTGCTACCACTCAGGGCCAGCTTGGACCTGGGATCGATGGTATCAAAGGGGTACACTACATTTCCAAAAGCTCCCGTGTTACTTGAGCCTCTCCATCATATTGTCTAGTGTCATATCAAGGACACTCATATGGGGGGGTCTTACCTCTCTGTAGAGATGCAGTCGATGTATTCTGCAGCCCAATCAGACAAGGCCATAAATGGTTTTAAAAGGGATTTCTTTGATTGATATATATATATATGTATATATATATATATATATATATATATATATATGAATTTATCACGTAGAATTCTGTTAATGTTTTGTGGAAAGTAAATTTGGTTGAAACTTTGATACTCTTCCAGTTTAACTTCTTCCGATGTCATTTTATAAAATGTAACTTTAAGAAAATTTTAAAGCCTAAATCAAATATAAAAAGCTAAAAAATTTGTAATAATTTTTAATTCCGATTAGCCATATAAGTTTAACTTCGTACCTTTTTAAAAAAATAAAGATATTCCAACTATGAATTATCGGAGATTGTCTCACATTCCTGCATTAATTTTGGATATGCAGCAGCTCTTTATCTGTGTAACCATAAAAGAACTAGTGATGAAATTCATTGCTATTTATTAGGGATAAAAATTTAATGGATACCAATTTTGTTAGAACTAATAAATGGATAATGATATATTTCCTTCATATATTCAAGAGATTTAATGAAACTGCAAAGGAATATGCATTAGCTCTTTTTCAAATAACTCTGTTGGAAGCATTTACAGCCACCAATCTGTTTGGGATACTTTTGAATATGAATCCTATGATACTATTGCCCAGTCAGTTGGGGCAATAGAATACACCGACTGCATCTCTACAGAGGGGTAAGACTCCCCCAATGAGTGTCTTGGATATGGCGCTAAACAATCTGATGGTGAGATTCCAGTATTGCTGGAGCTTTAAGAAATGCAGAGGGCCTCTTCATTACCATCACACCCGGGTCCATTCTGGCCCGGAATGGAAACAACTGATAGTGTTCTATCTATGGGTCAAATAGAACTAAACTGTGTACTTATGCTTAACTGAATTGCTTGACATAGAACTGTTTTTTATACTAAACTGAATTGTTTAAAATAGAACTGTTATCTTAAATAGATTTGGCATTAATAACCCACAATGGTTGATATGCCATACAACCAAACCAAAAAAAAAAAAAATAACCAACGAATAAGATACCAGTTCTGCAGTATAAATTTTTATTTTCCACATTACCAGGGATAAGATCTAATACTCAAGTTGATATTAGGATTCATGGCACTCATCTGGTAACAATCCAACCTATTATATATTATGCTGTTTAATAGTGACTGACAGTTTTTCATTTTTTTTCTTAGATATCTTTAACTGTTTTTGTTCTCAACTCTGATCTTTGTTCACATGATGGTAGAAATTTAAATTTTGTTCAACAATTTAGTATATTCAGCATAATTCAGCATATATCATTTTTCTTCCTCACAATTATGATTACCTAGTTTATATACTTGGGTCTTTTCACATATCCCATCTTACAATTGGAAATTTAACTTCATCGTCTTTTATCTAACATATACGCTTAGATAATCAGGTACTAATGGCACATTTTCAGTAGGTAAAAATGGCGTTATGATTATACCATTTACTTTTACCGATTCAATTCAGTAACACCTTGCTACAACCTTTCATCATTATTCTCAACTTCTAACTTTCTGACGGTGGCCTAATATATCATTATTTTCAATCAAAATTCATTTTCTCTTCTGTCAGGAAGTGTCATATCATTTTATTACGAAAAGGGATTAAATCAGATTGAATTATCAGAGACGAATGTCTGCTTGCAAGTTGCCTGTGTCCATCACAATTTGTATAAATTCACGGCATCTGCTTCAAGTATTCTCTAAAATGAAAGATATAAATTGTTTGTTGCACTTAATAAACAATAACATTTCCGGCTTTATACGGAAGAATTTTTATTATATAAACATTTTGTATCTTGCTTCTTCGAAATACATCAATGATATATATATATATATATATATATATATATATATATATAAAGATGTAGGTTGATAGTGCCTGTCGACTCGTATTCGAATATAATCACATCTAAATACAGATGACCATTTAATGTGTGATTTGATTCTTTATTTAGACCCTTAAATGACTCATAAATCCGCCTTTCATCTAAAATAACTTTGAGATTGGTAAGAGAGCAAACGAGCGCCCCTCATATCTATCTATATATCTATCTATCTATCTATCTATGTGTATGTGTGTGTATCTATATCTTTCTCTATGTCTGTGTGTGTGTGTGTGTGGCCAGAAAATAATGACCGCTTTCATAAGAGATTTAAAAGGAAAATCGATTATTATTTTTCAAATAACAATGGATTTTATTTTATTCTATTCAATTCTATTTTATTTTATTTATTTTCTTTGAGTAGATGTGTGTATTACAGCGTTTGTTTCATCACAATAAACTGCGTATCTGATAGAGAAAAAAAAAACTAAATGTCTGAACGCTTTCAAATTTGAGATATCACACAGCAGACTTTGTGTTTTTGTAAATTGAAAAGAGGGGAAAATAATAGGAAAAGAAAGAAAGAAAGAAAGAAAGAAAGAAAGAAAGAAAGAAAGAGTCAAATTAACAAATGAAGTTTTATTATCTAATGAGTGATTGCGATAGATAGATAGATAGATAGATAGATAGAGATAGAGAGAGAGAGAGAGAGAGAGAGAGAGAGAGCTTTACATAGTATGACACAAGACAACAAGCTGCTTAAAGTGTCCAGTTATCTTAAGTGGTGTCCAGCTACTAAGCTTATTCTACTTTTGATGGTCTGGGAATTGGTGCTTCTGCGTGACATGACTAATATCTCGAACGTACGAGATAGATAGATAGATAGATAGATAGTACGGAGGCAAAGTGTTGTTGGAGAGTAAATTTGTATACACAAGAGAGAGAGAGAGAGAGTGAGAGAGAGAGAGAGAGAGAGAGAGAGAGAGAGAGAGAGAGAGGGGAATGGAGATTGTCTCTACATGTTAATGAATATTACAATGTCGATGAAAAGCTGTGAAAGGCAAAGACAAACAATGGAAAATGAATTCAGAGAATGTGTACCTCTTTGTATTTCTGAAAATGTTGCTTTGTTGTCGGTGATCTTGACTGCCTGGCAATACATAGCATATCTTTATGTGAATACGAGAAAAGGTAGGGTAAAGCAAAAGTCTTTCTTTCATATCTCAGTGAAGAAATACACAGATATACAGAGAGACACACAGACACACAGACACAGACACACACACACACACACACACACACATATATATATATATATATATATATATGATATTGGTTTAAATTTAACTCGAAAACCGTTTTTAAATTCGTAAAATGTTTGCATTGTTCTATGTACTATACCGAGCAATACCACAATATTTTCAACTAATAAAATGAATGACAAAAGCCAAAAATCGATAAAAGCTCGAGAATTCGAATTTCGCATTGCTGATTCTAAAAACTGATTTGTTTGTAATGAGGGATTAAGAAACTCTTATTTATGCTGAAGAGAAAAATACCTAAATAAATATCCGTTTTCGAGTTATCTGCAAAATCTTGAAAAATCGCAGTGGATAGCTAAATATCACGATCAAAATAAATAATTACAATACAATTTAGTGCCAGAGTTAACCATGTGTCTTAGTACATCATAGTCACGTGACATCGAAAATCCGCATTTATTCATTTGAATTCAACAGACTAGAATATGGCGCCTGGAAAAAGGGGAATAGAAAGTGGAATCGGATTACGAAACAATATGCTGACACATGAAAATATACATTCTATCACACTTGTCATGTCACTACACACACACACGCACATGTATGTGTGTGTGTGTGTGGACGTGAATAATTTTTACATTTAAAGAATTATAAAACTTTTCGCATATCTCGTTCAAATTTCCTCTGCAATGTTAATCCGATTCCGTTTTAAGTATTAATATATATATATATATATATATATATATATATATATATATATATATATATATATATATATATGTGTGTGTGTGTGTGTGGTTTGAGCACTCAAGTGAAAAATTGCCTGCTGACACAATCTCGTAAAATGCAAAGCTCTTCTCAGGAATTAAGCACTCTGTTAGCTGATAAGTGTACATAAATATGTACAGAAAAAATGAGATGACGATTAGTCAGGCGTAAGATATCCGCATGTCGTAAAGTCAACCCGGTTTCGAATCAAGCTTGAAGCATCTCATGTGTTCAACTGCACTGAAGAGTTATGATGCAAGGAAACAGTGTCTCTGTAGATTACAACATGTTTGTGCATAAGGATGTTCATGTTAAATTTAATTGGTAGCTATCATTTCATGATTTTGTATCTTCCAACAGTAAATATAGTTTTTTTTCCAGCAGCCGTTTAATATATCCTATACATCAACCACACACGCTTCAGAGATAAGATGCCAAAACAATGATACATAAGGAAGGCGAAGAACTTAAAGTAAAATACTTTTTCAGTGAATGTCATCCTTTGGTTACCGAACGAGTTAATAAAATTCTATCATCCTCATCATCATTGTAAGAATGTTCAATATTTTTAACAACATTATACACATAGCATAATTCTTTAATTTCTATTTTGCTCCTTGGAGAATCCAAGTTATTTTTTCACACGTTTTACTTTCACTCTCTTTTAATTTCACTCTATGTACCGTGGCGATGGTAAACTCCACTTGATGTCAAGGTGCTGTCTTCCTGTTAACTAGCACACGGTCTTGTCTTCTGGCTTGAACTTGTTGACCTATTTGTATATCAACACCCCTGAGAGTTGCATTCATCTTATTTTCGAAGACAGATTCTAGTTTGTGCTTATACCATTTATCTGTATGGGCGAACTTTAGTCTTTTGCATAATTCACAGCGGATCATCATTCAGCCCAGTCCTTTCTACACTTGAATTCTTTTTTGCGCCGTTTGCTGTATTCGCTTATTAACTGTTTTGTCACTGTTGACACATAATATACACGAGTTATTCGCATGCGTATTATCAATGATTCTTTTCAAGATTTCACACAAAGATTACCAGATTACATTACTGAAGTCTGATTAATAACTGGTCTCCTCATATGTGCCAGTCTCTTCTCAGTATTATTGCCAATCTCAAGAGCTTTGTGATATGGAATTACAATTCACCACGTATATTTTCAAAGTACTTTGAAAATTCTAAGGGCTCCAACAATGATTGGTATATTTTTAACCTTTTTGCTACCTAGAACTCGGTTATAGAATCCCCTGCAGAGCAGTAAGGCCATTCTAAAAAGATTTGTCTGAGTATGGCAAGAAGAAGAAGAAGAAGACCGTTCATAGCACTGTTTAGACTATCTTTAATAATGTGCAGAGTCCGTGAGACCTGGTGGAGTTGTTGTCACTTGAACAATCAGAAGTTTTCACTCCTACCGAAACATTAGCAATACGTGTGTAATTGGCTGCACCTACAACAGGGACATTGGGTCGTCTAATAAAAAAAAGAGTGGTGGAAATGATAGTAAGTGTTCTCTGTTTTGTTTTGTTTTTTTACTTCTTTTGTTTTTAATACTATTTTGTATCTTATAACATCCTCTCATCTTTCAGGCTTGTACCAATCTATTACGACTTGGTTTAATTTTTTCTTCTTTCTTTTCATTCTGATTTAATATTTTCCTTTCACTCCTATGCTGTTCTTTTTCTTTTCTGATATTTATTTGTATGATTTTAACTGATCGTCCTTAATTAGCTTCTGCTCTTTTTCCGTCCCAAAAGCCAGAGTGATAAAAGACACCGATTCGATCTAATTGCAACCTTTTACCAGGCTCATCATTGCCTGACTTTGACCCTAAATCAATAGTGTTAATAGTTCTGACAAGTCATTCATGGCTTGTGACTCGAAAAGAATTTACACAGTTTGTTATTTGTTTCCTGCATTCTCTAAGGATGGTTTTAATTATCAATTCTGGCATCACTATCACAGATATTTATGCTATTTCCATTTGCAAAATAACAAAGGCGCGCCTCTTGTTAAATCATTATTATCATGAAAGATATATTTATTTCAGTATTTTCACATAACTGACCGGGTCACTGTCCACAATCGAAAATGGCAACGTGACAAACATACGTATACACTCATACATATACGCATACACACACAGAGGTACTCACACCTATATATTTACATATCATTATCATCATCATCATGTTGTGCCTCCAGCACGGATATCCCTGACCCTTTCTCGCCACTACTCCCTCTTATTCATCGCCTCCGGCAGGTCTTCAGGGTTACATCCTGTGTCTTCACATAGCTGCTGTATGTAGGTTCGAGCTGGTCGACCTGCTTTTGCTTGGCCATATGTGGGGGTCCATTGGAGTACATCACCCACGAGCTCGTCCTTGCTTCTCCAGCAGTGTCCTGCGTGTCTGGTTCGTCTAACTTGTATAGTTTTCGTGATGGGAGGCAAGTGGCCGTATAGTTGGTGTCTCAACGTAAAAATTGTTTTTAATACGCAAAAATGCAAAACCCTATGACAATATGTATCACTTCTAAAATGTATATATATATATATATATAAATGTAAAAAAAGAATATAAAGTTAGGCCTCAGAGTTTTGCAAATACGAATCTCAGGTGAGATGGTATTCTACACTTCCGAAAAAAATGTTTAGACATGTGGAATACTAGCTCACCTGAGGATCATAATCGTGAAACTCTGAGTTGGGAATTTTTCTCGTGTCTAACAACTTATATATATCAGTTGAAGTGCCCGTGGTGCAATGGTTATCGTCGTAGGAAACGGACACGGCGACACCAGTTAAAATCTTGGACGGGACTGATTGCATTTCACATTGCACTAATACCCTTGGGAAAGGTATGAATCCAAACGCAACGTCCTAACACGAACCATGATGGATTCTTTTTGAACTTGCTAAATCCTATCGATTTGTTTTATTTCCATGTTTTAAAATGTTGATTTAGATATTTTTTTCAGACAGAATTCATTATAATGTTTCATAAAGATTTTTTTTAAAATATTTGTAAAGTTATATCGGGCCCAGGAAAGTCAGTCCTAAAAAATAAATAAAATCCTTCAATTAACATGACCATGACGGATAGATATCTGGCTGGAATGTTGACAACAATCTTAAGAGATATCAAATGTTTTACTCCCTCTTTTTTCCAAAAGAAATAATTTGTTTCGACTTAACAGCTTAATTATGACTGTGAGTATTTTTTCTGTTTATCAAAATAATATATGAGAGAAATTTAATAACACGATATCAGACTCAAAGATTCGAGCTATATCTATGTTTCTCTCTCTCTCTCTCTCTCTCTCTCTCTCTCTCTCTCTCTCTCTCTCTGTGCAATCTCTTCCAATAGCCAAGATATTGAGCTGCTATCATCAAAGTTTCTAGTGGTGACTGAGACAGTTGTTTACCGGCGTCAGACAGTAAATGCCAACTAAAAATAAACTTTTAAACGTATATTAACACATGAATATATGCACAAAAAACACACACAAATCAGTTAAAACAAGAATGACTTTGACTCGTAGATGCATTCCCCATTTGTTTGTTAACAGATTACTTTGAACTTATAAGATCTGGTGTTTATATAAAATATATACATAAGGTAAATTATGTTAAATATATGAGCCCAAGTATCATTGAGAACCTTGAGTCGCCTCTGATATACGTATATACAGATAAAGAGAAATTTAAAATATTTTGCATGTACAGTGTTTTTCATAATGTAAGGGCGGAACTTTTTATAAGGGATTCTGACTGATTTAAAGGCTTGTGTTTCCCGGTATTATTTTCTCTTATTCATTTTGTTTTGTTCAGGATAAATCCAAAATCTCTTAAAATAACAGGCATTCTGTTTGTTTTCAATACCCAAGTTTTTCTATCGATATTTCTTGGTTTTGTGTTTGGATATCTTTTAAAATTTTTTCACTGATTACGTTTTTGTCAGACTCGACAGAAACATCTATTAACAAGTGAATCCTTTCTGTCACATGATATCCTGTCTATTAGGATTTATTGTTCTATTCGCGTCGATTAAGATATCCCAGGGAATGGTTACTTCCTTTATTTCAATCACGGAATTTTTTCCTCGCGCAGAAAAGAGTTCTCTGCTATATTTCCTTAAGGTTTCCACAAATATCCCAGTGGAAATATTATTGAAACTGGTTTAGAATTGAACATGAGAAGAGCAAGGTTTTCAGTAGATTTATCGCATATTATTATTATCATTATCCACTCATTAGAGTTTTTCCCATCAGCATTAGCCGATGTTTTTTCACTGGAGTCTGAGTGACAGCAAGTCTCCTCAAGTCTTCAGGACTCTTCTTAGTATTATGGCCGTTCTCGACAATGCTGTCGTTTGGATGGTCTCCACTCGTCCGCCAACTTCCAAGTCCTCTAGTACTCCTTTAGTTACTGTTCCAAACGCACCAATTACAATTGTTTTAATTGTCACCTGCATGTTCCACAGTTTTTTCAATTCCCTTGCAAGGTTGAGGTACTTATCTCTCTTTTCACATTCTTTCAGTTTTATACTGTGGTCAGCCGGGACAGCAAAGTCGACTATTTTGCAAGTTCTCTCTTTGTTGTTGATCATTATTAAATCCGGTCTTCTGGCCGGGATTAGGTGATCCGTTTTTATGTTATAGTCCCATAGGAGTTTATGCGTGCCATTTTCTTGGACAGGTGCTGGGTTGTGCATATACCATTTGTTAGTATAGTCAAATTTATGTTTCTTACACGTTTCCCAATGAATCACCGTGCCGACCCAGACGTGTCTCGCCATATACTCCTTCTGTACTAATTATATGATTGATGGTTTCATCTCTATCACCACATAACCTGCATTTGCTATTTTGTTGAGTCTTATCTATTCTCGCTTTGATATGATTGGTTCTTACGGCGCTGTCTTGTGCTGCTATTAGGAGAGATTCTGTTTTTCTCTTAAAGTTTCTTTTCTTAGCCAGGTCCAAGTTTTGTCCTGTGAGATATTGTTTATCAGTAGTTTAAAGTGCCCATAAAGTTGTTTTCCTTCCCATTTTTGTTTCCTAGTTATTGTCATTGTGTTGTTCATCGTGTTCTCAGTTTCCTTTCTGGTGGCTGTAATGAGTCCTCCTTCGTGTTTTTGTATATAGTCTTTGAGTCGTTGTATGGATGCGTCAACGCTGTCTTCAATGCAGGTAAGTCCGCTTCCTCCCTCTTTTCTTGAAACATATAGTCTGTCAACGTCGTCTCTGGGATGTAATGCCTTATGCATTGTCATTAGTTTTCTCGTTCTTTGGTCCATTTGTTTAAGTTCGTCTCTGGTCCATTTGAGAAAGGGTCCGGAATATCTAACGAGAGGTACAGCCCAGGTATTTATTCCTTTGATAAGATTTCTGCTTTTGAGTTTTGTCACGAGTAGTTTTCTAGTTCTCCTGAGATATTCTTTCTGAATATTTTCTTTCATTTCCGCTTGTTTGATGGTGTCAGCCTCCAAGATGCCTAAGTATTAGTAGGTTTCGTCTTCTGCGAGCGTTTTTATCTTATCCTTGTTATGTAGTTCCATACCATCAGTTAGCTGCCGTTTGCCACTTTTCATTACAAGCATTGCACACTTTTCTATGCCAAATTCCATTCCTATGTCCCGGCTGTATATTCTAACTGTGTGTATTAGGTTTTCCTGTTCTTTTTCATTTTTTACCAAAGGTTTGATGTCATCCATGTATATTAAATGATTAACTTTTTCCTGTGATCTACTGAGTTTATATCCGGCTGTATATTTTCTGAGTATGTGGTTTAGTCGCATCATTGCAATTATGAATATTAAGGGTGATAGAGAATCTCCTTGGAAAATCCCTCTTTGGATCTTTGCTTCAGCTAATCTTCTTCCTCCTGTTGTCAGTTCGAGTCTCCAGGTTTTCATAGTTTTGTCGATGAGGTTTATGACTTCGTCTGATATTTTTTATTACCCAGCTATGCGGAACCATATCATATGCCTTCTTGTAGTCAATCCAGGCCATTGCTAGATTTTTCCGTGTTGATCTATGTAGAGTAGTTCTGCTGTGCCTCTGAATCCTTTACAGCATCCTTTCTGTTCGTCAGGGAACAATCAGTGGCTTGTTAGAGAGTGGTAAATCTCTTCCCTTTTTTGTGCTCTTAATATTTTCCACATCATTGGTAGGCAAGTTATGGGTCTGTAATTGTTTGGGTCGGTTCCTTTGTTTGGGTCCTTTTGTATCAATGTGGTCCTTCCTTTAGTCATCCACTCGGGTACGTGTACTGTTTGTAGGCATTTATTCATTTCTAATGCTAGTCTGTCTTGAATTGAAATGAACTTCTTGAACCAGAAACCATGTATTCCATCGTGGCCTGGCGTTTTCCAGTTTGATACCTTTTTAAGTGTCGTTTTGAGTAAATCAGTGTGTATTTTAGCTTTCGGGCCTTCTTCGAGTTGTTCTAGTTCTCTTGTGATATGGTTTATCCATTCAGCTTTTTCGTTATGTTGTTTTGGTTGCCATATTTTAGTCCAGAATCGTTCGGTTGAGCAGATGGTCTTTAACTGGAGTTTGAGTGACAACAAGTCTCCTCAAATCTCTTGGAATCTTCTCGGTATTCTGGCCGATTTCAATAATGCAGTAGTTTGGATGGTCTCCTCTAGTCCTTTTATTTCCAAGTCCTCTAGTTCCTTTGATAATCCTTTAGTGACGGTACCGAGCGAACCAATTATGATTGGTATAAACGTCACTTACGTGTCCCACAGTTTTTTCAGTTCCTTAGTAAGGTGGACGTATTTATCCTTCTTTTCACTTTCTTTTAATTTTACTCTGTGGGCTGCCAGGACAGCAAAATTAACACTTTTTCAAGTTGTCTTTTTTTTCATTATTATGAAGTCTGATCATCTGGCCGATATCAAGTGATCGTTTGGATGTTTTTCATCCCAGAGGACTTTAAGTGTTATTTTCCTGGACTGGTACTGGGTTGTAAATACACCATTTGTTCTTATGATCAAATTGAAATTTCTTGCTCAATTCCCAGTGGATCACTTTACCCACGCAGTTGTGTCAAGTTTAATGCTCTTTCTCTGCTAATTTGCGGCATTTGCTTATTATGTAATCGATGGTTTCGACTCTCTCACAACATTACCTACATTTGTAGGGGGGTGCGTCTTATCCAAACTTGCTTTGGTATTATTTTTATTATCATTATTATTACTCATTAGAGTTTTTCACGTCAGCGTGAGCTGATGGTCTTTCACTGGAGTTTGAGTGACAGCAAGTCTCCTCAAGTCTCCAAGACTCTTCGTAATATTCTGGCCGTTTTCAATAATGCTGTTGCTTGGATGGTCCCCACTTGGTCGCCAATTTTTAATTCTTCCAGGCCCTTTAATAATTCTTTAGTTACCGTGTCAAAGGCACCAATTACAATTGGTTTAATTGTCACCTTCATGTTCCATAGTTTTTATCAATTCTTTAGCAAGGTCAAAGTACTTATCTCTCTTTTTACATTCTTTCAGTTTTATTCTGTGGTCTGCCGCGACAGCAAAGTTGACAATTTAGCAGATTTTCTTTTTCTTTTGTTGATTATTATAAGATCTGGTCTTCGGACCGAGATTATCATTATTATTATTATTATTATTTACTCTTTGATAGTTTTTCTCATCAGTTTTACCTGATGGTTTTTCACTTGAGTTTGAATGACAGCAAGTCTCCTCAAATGTCCAGGACTCGTCTCAGTATTCTTGCCGTTCTCAATAATGAAGTAGTTTGGATGGTCTTCACTCGTCCTCCTACATCCAAGTCCTCCAGTCCCTTTACCAATGGTTTCCTTCATGTTCCATCATTTTTTCAATTTCCTAGCAACGTTCAGGTACTTATCCTTCTTTTCACTTTCGTTCAGTTTTATTCTGTGGTGTGTCGGAACAGCAAATCCACAATTTTTCAAGTTCTCTTTTTTGTTTATCATTTTACGGTATGGCTTTCTGGCTAAGATTAGGTGATCCATTTGTATGTCGAAGTTCAACGGGAATTTATGTGTGTCATTCTCCGGGACAGATGCTGTGTTATTATTATTATTATTATTATTCCTTGTGATTTTTTTCATACTATCTATAACTGGTGGTCTTGCTCTGAAGCCTGAGGGACAGCAAGCCTCCCTAGCTCTCCAGGGCTTCTGAGTATTATAGCTGATCTTTCAAATGCAGTGAATTGTATGGTCTTTATCCTTCCTCCAATTTCCTCCCGTTTCATTTCCAAATCGTTGGGGGACTATCACCGTCATTTTCAACAGTTCCTTCAGCTCTTTAGCAAGATCCAAATATTTGTCAATTTTTTCGCTTTCTTTCACCGTCAGCTTGTCTGCTGGAACAGCAACATCAACTTGATGACAAGTTCCTTTTTCGTGTTAATTAGCATATGTTCTGACCATCTGGTCAGATTAAGTGATCAATTTGTATCTTAACATCTCAGCGAATTTTATGAGTTTCATTTTCTAGGACAGATTCTAGGTTATGCATATTTCATTTGTTAGTAGTATCAAATATTAATATCTTGCACAATTCCCAGTGAAACATTTTCCCACCCAGTCGTGTAGTTTTGTGTCAGCTTAATGTCTTTGCTTCTCATCTAATTAACTGTGTCATCTTTGTTTCCGTATTACAACAGTTGCTATTCTGTTGTGTATAATCAATTTTTTGCTTTTATTTACTTAGTCCTTATGGTATTATTTTGTACTGTAATCAAAAGAGATTCATTTTTTTCTTGAAGTTACCTCGTATTAGCCATGCCCAGGTCATCTGGTGTGCAATCTCCTTTGGCTGTCATTCGAAGTATCAAGACGGATGTTTATCTTTGCATTTTTGTCTTCTAGATTCTGTTTATTTATTGCTTGTTCTGGTGTTGCCATTGCTGCTACTGGCTGGAAAAATTAATCTTTCTTTGCTGGTTTTCAGGGATTTCGCAAGTCCTGATATTTCTATTATTATTATTATTATTATTATTATTGTACTCCTTGCAAATTTTTCACACCAGATGTAACTGATAAATTTTCACCTGTGTCTGAGGGACAACATATCCATTAGAATTTATTGATTGAGACACCTCTTCAATGAGATGACACCTTTCTCCATGAAAAACAAAATTCTTTTATTCTTTTTGTCTTGTTAATGCTCTCTTTAGGATCCATCAGATAGCATATCAATTGAAACAGCTCTGCATAAAAGAAATACTTCCTAATCTTATATACATATATATATATATATATATATATATATATATATATATATATATATACGTGTGTGTGTGTGTATGTGTGTTTAGGAAGGTGTCATACGTTTCCTAAGTTATTTCGGCTATTTCTGGAATTATCTTCGGAAGAGCGAATGATCAACTGACTCATACAATTACAAGTAATAGCAATATGTAAGAAACTTGGAAGAAAAATTAGTAGATAAGGATTTTATGGAAGATTGTGAATAAGAGACTTTTACCGGAGGTATGGAGACTGGATAAAGGAGAATAGGCGGGAAATGTGTCATAGGCATTTTAGAATGCTGCTACTTAAAGGCAGATTTTTACATATTGGGCTGCAAGAATTAGGGGTTTTCCTTTGTCTTTTCTTTGTGTGATATAGCTTACTTTAGAAATGTACGTAGCCTTCTTAAACTTGTTCTATCCCGGGGTCAAAGGACACATTCGTTGACTTGAACGGATTGAGAAAAGAATAAGCAGACACGAAATGTATATCCTGTTTAATTAAACATGTTTAAATGAAAACCCACAGCCTATATATATATATATATATACATATATATATATATTGAAAATAATTGCATTCACTTACAATAGTAAATTAAGTTACATTAATAAGTAAGGCGAAGCGAATATGGTGGTTACCAAATATGCATGTGAAGCACCGTATAACGTTTTTAACCTCAAAACTTTTATATTGGTTTGATTTGTTTTATGGTATATAAACCATTGTAGTTTATTTAAAGCCAAATCCTACTTATATTAGATTTATATGATCTGTTTAAGAATTACTATGTGTCACAGAAAATTCAATTAAAGAGTCATTTTTAATACCGTAATGAACAAACAGTTCTATATCAAACAATTCAGACGAGCGTAAATCATTTATTTGCACTCTGTTTGAATATCAAACAGTTCTATTTGACCTATTGATGGGATCCTATAAGGCGGTACTATTCTGGACCAGAATAGAACTGGGAGCGATAGGAATAAAGGGGTACTCTGCATTCCGCAAAGCTCCAGCAACACTGGAACCTCACCATCAGATGTTTAATGTCATATCCAGAGCACTAGTTGGAGGATACTTACCCCTCTGTAGAGATAGAGGTGGTGTATTGTTCAGTGCCACCTGACAGGACACATTTTACTCTTGTCTATTAGTATGTTAGTATATATATATATATATATATATACGTGGTACATTCAATAAGTTTCCATACGTTTTTTGTACAGGCATTTAAATTTGTCGTAGACTCTTGAAAATCACTATGTTATTGCTGTACATCTCATGAGATGACTGATCAATTTCTATGATTTCAGGTTCGAATGAACAACTACAGCAGCAATTGGAATGCACCCTACTAAAGCCTGATTGTCACAGCTGGTGAATTTCAAAAATGCAATTTGACACTTTAGAAGAACGGTATGCAATAAAATTGCCACAGAAACGTATGGAATGCTTCAGAATGCTTTTGGAGCATCTTGCATGAATCGAGCATCGGTTTTTGAGTGACATAGGAGATTCAAGGAAGGCAGGGAGTCTGTGAGGGATGATGAGAGGTGTGGGAGGAGTAAGGAAGTAAATAGACCAGAGTTGATTGGCCAAAAGTTTAGGGTTAGGGTTATGGTTACTATGTTGAGGTATTAAAGGAATTCATGAAGAGGTTCCATCGAAAGAGGCCAGCATTCTTCAAAATGGTTCAGTGGCATTTTCATCAGGACAATTCACCAGTCCACAACTCCATCCTTATCACAGACTATTAGACGAAGATGGGTATCAAAACATTTCCACACCCTCCCTATAGTTCAGACCTTGCTTCCTGTGACTTTTGTTTATTCCCTAAGCTCACAGGCTGTTGCTATAAGACAATTGAGGAGATGAAGGAGGCTGTGACGAAGGTCATTGACACGCTCACACAAGATGAATTCCATGGGGCCTTCCAGAAGTTGCTGGAACGGTACAACAAGTGTATTGCAGCCAGAGGAGATTACTTCGAAGGGGACTAGAGTTTGATGTGTGTACTATCAATAAAAGTGCCCATACGAAAAAGTCTGGAAACTTATTTAATGATCCTCGTATATATATATATATATATATATATATATATATATATATATATATATATATATATATATATATAAATACCACTTCATCAACAAAATTCTAACTTGTATTTGAAACAAGAATAGAAGTACATAATATAAGAAGCAAATTTTGTTGCAAAAATATTTGAAAATATAGAATTATATCGTTAAAAACATTTTTAATGAATTTGTAATCCTTCACAAATCTTCTGTAATAACCTTGAAAACAATTCTATTTAGTAGAGTTGAAAGACAAGTAAAAGTAATTTAGATATCCGTCTTCTCAAAATTCAAACGGCTTCTTTTGTTCCTATGACTCGCACGGCACTTCATGTGGTTAATGATAGACAAACTGGATTAGTTGAACAATCTTAAAGAGATCGATTCTCATTGGTTACCTCACACTGGTTACCTAACAACTGAGATAAGCTCAGTTAATATCTACTCAGGACTCTTGCCTACAATTGGGTAATACTCATAAGGTCTGTATAAAATATTGTTAATTTGTATTTGATCAAACAGTTCAACGTTAAAGTCTTTAAAGCACTTTCATCACCAAATCTAAAAACAAAGAGGGCCACGTATATCATGGTATCCAGAATGAAATTTCCCCATGTTACAGCCCAAAATATAATAAGTAATAAGAGAGAAAAAACCCTAGTACAGTAGTAGCAGCCCAGTAGTCATTCGAAATCAAAAGGAAGTAAAGTCAGTCGACCTTATTGAGGGTGACTCGAAGGACCCCTTTTTAATAGCTACTACACCGAGGTCATGGGGAGGGTGCAACTCCATTGCCTTGATTGCTCCACCTTACCCTTGATCCTTACCTTATGATGCTGTGTTAAGCAAAGCGGCATCAAGTACCAATTTTTGAGTCTTGGTATGACTCGACATGGGATTGAACCCCAGTTTCCCGGACCATGGGCAAACACTCTACTCATTAGGCCTAATCAGCCCCAAATCACAACATGATAGGAAATAAATTTTATCCTTTAAGAAATTTCAGAACCGATAAGCAATTATACATTTCAAAAGGAATATTAAATTATTTCAGTAATCTGTAAAAATAAAAAGATTAATACTCACACAAAATATCATTTGTAACTTGTTGCTCATGACAAAAATATACGAAATATAAACAACGCGTGTTTCATCTCAAATTGATGTTATTCGTTTTTGGTTTGCTCGTTTTATTTATATTTCAGCCATATCTTTTTCATCACGTCACCCGGCAAACGTCTCTGCTTCAATATTGAGCTGCATTTTGTGATGAACCCAGTACAAATATTTTACTCCTATATCCATACTACCTCATAATAACTATTTATATTCTAATGGTGTTACAGGTTTCGAAATATCAGAAACGCATTAAAGAGTGGAAGAAGAAATAAAAGGGAAGTAACATTTATTTGCTGTCTATATATTCTACTAAGTATGAAAAACGAAACAAGATGGGTTAATCCTTTCAAAATAAATAGATAAATAAACACCAAAATAAAAGAAAGAACATGATTTACAAATAAATGATAAAGCAAATAAATAGATAAATGAAGATTCAGCTTCTTCTTAGTGAACTTTGCCTTGATAAAAACATTGCTTGTATACTGATTTCGACGCTACCTACAGGATTTTTCTCAGAATATTTGCTATTATACTGTCGTTTAAAAATTATGCGCGTATATAATCTTGCTTCATATATCAACTAAGATAAATACTTTTTTTAACTGAAAATAAATTTTATTTACACGTTCTTGTTTTTTCATGTACCGTTATCTTTAACATTTTAGTGCACATGGAATAATAAAAATAAAGCGAATAATAAAATAATAAAATCAAATAAAATGTCCCACAGTTCCACTTCAATGAAAGTGTGTATGCGTGTGCGTGTGTAATCCCCCAAGAAACTTTCGGCACAAAAAAAGAACAGACTCTTCGAGTCTTGCAAAGTCACTGAATAGACGTGCGTTTTGGAACATTCTGCAATGAGAAGTTTCATCCTCTACTAATTAATCATGGTGTTGTATAGCAATATAATGAATAGGTATGGCACTTTCTTTAGAAAAATATACATCTCTCATTATTTCTCGAAAGGTTCAAGACTAAACGCAAGTGTGAGAGAGACAGGCACCAGGAGACAAAGGACGTGGACACAGATGAGGAAAGGACTGCTATATTGACATTTTCTTAACCTACGTTATGATTTCAGAGTCTTACGTCCTTGTTTCCCTGACAAAAGGTTCCTAACCGGGATCTTCTGTGGGATCCTGCCTTCTACCTCCCAGACGGCGCCTAGGGCAGCTTCTTCTTTGACATGGTTGTTGCTCCAACCGGCTCTTCGTAACTCTGACTGCCTGTGCCTACCTGAGTATATGTACTTTCAAATGCCCAACCGTTCCAGTTGTGATTCATGTGATCTGCTTCCGTCTGTCAAACCACGCGTGATGTCTTGATGTTTACACAGGTGAAACACCATGCTCCAGATATCTCTTACTGACGGCTCTGTCAAGGGTTAATATGCAACAGTGGGTCTCACATTCTTAATTCAAAATCCGCAAGATAAATCCACAGAAGTCTTCTAATTCAACTTCTGTTTGCATTGATTAATTGTCGTAGAGTTTGTTAATAAATAGAACTAAATAACATACATTTTAATTGTATGACATTCACCAATCAAAATAAAATCCTGGTTAGTTTTAATTGAGAAGAAAATAGAAATTTTGAAGGGTGCATTTATTTACCAGCGATACAGTATCCTGCATGCGTATTTTGTTCAATGCTTATTCATGTGTGTAATTCTGTGTGTGTGTGTGTGTGTGTGTGTGTGTGTGTGTGTGTGTGTGTGTTCTTTCTTTCTTTCTTTCTTTTCTTTCGTTAGAGCCTTCTTATAGATGACCAAATAAATTCGCAGTATGAAAAAAGAATTTAAAGAAACGCTGATGTCTTAGCCGGACAACTCAATTATCTCAAGGTTGGAATTTTAATCCGTCTAATTGGTCTTGTAAATCGTGAAAAACAGCCAGAGATAGAAAACAGTCCGAGATAGAAAACAGTCAGATATAGCTCGGCGAGTGGATCAGATCTCTAGGCGGGGTTGAGTAGGGGAATGGGTGCTGAAAGTTCCAGACTAAAACGAACAACAAGACTACGAAGCAAACCACCAGCAAACAATGCCAGCCAATGTATCAGAAGCACCTGTTCTTGGAGATAAAAATGACCAGAAGGCAGACAGTCTATAATAAAAGTAAAGATTACTGAACTGTTTCCTCTAACGTTCATGCAATAAATAAATATATATATATGTGTGTGTGTGTGAGAGAGAGAGAGAGAGAGAGAGAGAGAGAAAAAGAGAGAGAGAGAGTGAGTGTGTATGATATATGTATATATATTTACATGTATATATATATATATATATATATTGAGGTACAGTCAAGAGTAAAACATACGCATATATTTTTATGTGTATGTTTTCATATTCAAAATATAGATATGAGTCAATATACGTGCCAGCATGTTGATGCATATATATGTGTTAAAAAAAAAAACTCACCCAATTTGCATGGCCCATATGCATGTTTATAAGAGTTTTAGGGTTAATGTATTTGTATGTATGTGTGTGTGTGTGTGTGTGTGAGAGAGAGAGAGAGAGAGAGAGAGAGAGAGCATGTGTATTTTCATCAAACAATTTCTGCCATTTTCAATAAGCATCTATCTATCTATCTATCTATCTATCTATGTTTTTGTGTACGTGTGCATGTGCGCACAATTGTGCATTAACGTTTATCAAACTACTTATCAGTTTACAAACATTTAAAGCGTCTCACGTGTCTGGTCAAACTAAGGAGCAGTGATACCAGGAAACAGTATGTCTGTGGATGGCAATATATATGCTCTTCAACCCGTTGGGGTATCCAGCAATTTGGCGAAGGAAGTAACGGTTGTCACTCACGTAATGCAAAGATTTTCTAACGATAGCGTAAAATGTAAACAAACATAAGTTAATATATATGCGTTGAATTCCCGAGCTGCCGTTAGGTTGCTAATTGGCTGAGTGGTATGTTATAGGTCAGAAGTAAAGTTACGCGCGTTTTGATCTCAGCCTGAAGCGTCTCGCATGTATAGCCATACCGAAGAATTGTAATACAATAAAACTGTCTGTCTGTGGATAACAATATGTATATATATATATATATATATATATATATATATATATATATATAAGGTAATATGTTCATTTATATCTATGTATGGTCATATGTTTACATCTGCCTATGATAATATTTTATATCTCTCTTCTACGCACACACACACACTCTCTCTCTCTCTCTCTCTCTCTCTCTCTCTGTATATATATATATATATATATATCATAATATATTCATAAGAATATATGACACTATGTCAAAGTATATTTATCAATCAACGAGAATATGTTCTTATGAATATATGTGTATCCATATAAGTATTGATTCATATATCAAATCAATGTATTTATTTATGGTAGTATGAACTTATCTATCAAGGGTAAGGGAGTCCCATTTGCGTAGTGGTTACTTTCGAACTAATGTTCTTAGGAAAGGTATGGAACCTTTTATCCCCCCAGCCATAGGTTAAATATTATCCCTGCTGTCCTTCTCCAAGAATGACTTTGGCATTAAATAACATTTAAAGTTTGATATGCCTTTAAACAAATAAACCAAACCAAACCAAACCTATCAATCTATGACATGATATTCATATCTATCTATCTATCTATCTATCCAAGCACATACACATATAAGCGTGGCAGTGTACCCGCTGAGTAGTAACTACGTTTTTGGACAGTGAGTTCGAACTCTTGTCGCTCTATTCGGTTTATTTTCTGATTAATGCCTTCGGGAAATGTAGGAACTCTTTTATTCCATAAACATGCGTTCATTTTTACCACTACTGTCCTTCTACTAGGATGTCTTTGGTATTAAATAACCCACGAAAGTTGATATGCCAAACAATAATAACAAACCAAATGAAATATATGTATTTAAGTCAATATGTGAAAAATTATTGGTTTCCATGTTTTAAGAATTTTTTTTCATGTGCTATCCATCTAAGACTGAGCTAATATATTTTCCGCTCGTTGGTGGGTGTGTTAGCTGGTTGGTTGGCCGTAGGTAGGTGGATTTGACTGGATTTCAGCCTCTTTTTTGGATATTGATTCGAAGCAAAGTTAGAGGAATTTAAAAAACGTAATATTTTAGCCCAAGAAAGGATTATGCGAAATATCCGATCAGATTGGAAAAAGTTTTGGAGTAATTTGAAATTAATCCATTGTCCATTAAAGTAAAATTGCTTATATACAAGGAAAAAAAAAGAATATATATATATATATATATATATATATATATATATATATATATATATAAAAGGTTGGCTAGCGTAGATATATATTCTACTATGCGCGGTAAGTGTAATTTTTTCACCGATGCATTCATCCCGTCCAGTTCAGGGAAATCTGACAGCTGCAAAGAACCATTGTCTGTCTACGCTACCCTAACTTACATATATATACTCTGTTTGTGATATTGAGCAATCTTTATTCATAAATGTAATATAATGTACTATTGTTAATAAATATATATATATATATATATATATATATATAGAGAGAGAGAGAGAGCTAGAAGGAGAGAGTGAAAGATATAGAAGTGAAAATGAGATGGATTGATAGATAAAAAGACTTAGATATGAACAGAAGCTCATTGATACGTAGATATAAGCACAATTCTATTGATAGATAGTAATGAACAGAAAGGGATACATACAAAGTGATGAACATATCGTTAGATTGGTGGATATGAGATGAGCATAATTCGATTGAGATAGACCAACGGACAGATATTTGGATAGATTTTAATTACTTAGATATATAGATTAATTGATTGGTAGATATGAACTAAAGGTGGTCGATAAATAGAGCTATAATCTAAACTATATATATATATATATATATATATATATATATATATATATATATATATATAACAAACGGCTGGAGAAGAAGCTAGACGGCAATAACACAAGAATGATGCAAGCAATTTTGAACAAGTCCTGGCGTCAACACCCCACAAGACACCAACTGTACGGCCACCTGCCTCCTATCACGAAAACTATTCAAGTTAGACGAACCAGAAATGTAGGACAATGCTGGAGAAGCAGGGACGAACTCATAAGTGATGTACTCTTATGGACCCCACACATGGCCGAGCAAAAGCAGGACGACCAGCACGAACATACATTCAGCAACTATGTGAAGATACGGGATGTAGTCCAGAAGACCTGCCAGAGGCGATGAACGATAGGGAAAAGTGGCGAGAGAGGGTCAGGGATATCCGTGCTGCCAGCACAACATGATGATGATGATATGTATATATAACACTATAGAGAAATAGATAATGCACCTCAGGTGGAATAATGTTTACCAAGATAGACTACAAACGTTATCGAGTTAGTTTGAGTCTTTTTGGGTGCCCAGTTTTTAAGCTCTTGTGCCACAGCAAAGCAAAAACTCAGTAAATTACTATAAAGATAGATAGATAGATAGATAGATTAAAGATAGAAGTATTAAAAGAAACGATAAAACTAAATAAAGTAATAAATGAAAAAATTAAGCAAAACTAAAAAAGTTATACTTTTTAATGGACCTCTAAAAAAAGCACATTAAAAAAAAAAGAATTGAGAGTTGGTTGATTCGAAACTCGTGCAATTAGTAAGTTAGATGTTAGCCCAAGGGTTATCTTTCCTTCTCTACTAGAAAACTAATGGAGACAGAAGTTATTTACGAGTTTCTTCTTGATGGTCAGCCAACCCTACTCTTTTCATTGACTTTATTTAAGATGTTTATTTCGTCAATGAAGCCGCCAAGATGGTGTGAAGACATCTAGACCCGAGGGACTATATGAAGGGAGGGACAAGGAAATAGGAGACGAGGAACTTTGTAGTTCTTCGGAAGATAGGAAATAATACATGGAAATTAAAAACTTGGTATTTTTTTCAAACGAAGAAGAAAGAGTAGAAAGATGATTTGCTACCCTCTCTTTCAGTCTTTCCTTGAGTATCTTTATTTCTATCTCTTTCCAATTGTGTACTAACCTATTTTTCTTCTCACACATAGCTATCATTTGATTCACACCTCATTTCTTTTTATATCTCTATTATCCTTCTCACGTAAACATTTGTGGCATGCTTGCTATTTTCAGTTACTTTTAGCGTTGTCAACAATCTCTGAGTCTCACTGTATCTCTCAATCCTTTTTCTATTTGGCTAACTCGTCTCTCTCTCTCTCTCTCTCTCTCACACACACACACTTACTCACTCTCTCTGTTTCTATCTATCTATCTATCTATCATAGCCTTGTCGTCTCTCCCAAGCTTAACTCCCTTTTCGTTATTACTTAGACTGTTTAATATAATCATCATCGTATCAATTATGAACTTGATTGATTACCGGATCATATACAAATATATACACACAGACACACACATACACACACACACACACACATATATATATATATATATGTAAGTAAATTTGTCGACCTTTAAAAAAAAAAATATATATATATAAGTAAATTTGTTGACCTTAATCTAGGGTGACCCGAAGGCTCCCTTTTCTACACCAAGGTATGGGGGAGGGCACGACTACATTCCCTTGATTGCTCCAGATTACCCTTGATCTGTACCTTATAATGCTGAATGTTAAGCAAGGCAGCATCAAGTACCATTTTTGAGTCTTTGGTATGACGACCTGGGATTGAACCCTGGTCTCTCGGACCATTGGCGAACTCTACTCATCAGGCCAATATATATATTACTGGATCATATATATCATCATCACGACTCAATAAAATTCACCACAAAACAGAAATTTCATATTCACATCAAATAAACCTTTAGATACCCCTTAAAACCACAGAAAAGATAACCATATTAATAGGCCTTTTTTTAAATCCTTCACGGTCTGATGAATGTGTAAAGCATGAAACCCTGGGTCACAGACACTAATATCCAATATAAATATATATATATATATATATATATATATATAGATAGATAGATATGTATATATAATTGTTTGACGAGTTGCGTAAGCTGAATTTGTTGTTTATATTTTTCGGATTTCACGCTACAAAATAGATTAACATGCTTTGATACTGAATTTTAGAAAGGAAAGAGAAAACTATTGATCTTCATCCTCTGATTGCTAAGTTGTCACAGCAAAGATACAACTGAGCCTACGAAGGAGTGCAGCCCGAAAAACCATAACCATACACTAAGACTGGTCCCTGCTTAACAACAGGGATATTAGAGATATATACACGTTAAGACTAAGAAACAATATCGATGCACTTCGAGAGATATCAGAAACACCTACTCCGAATGACGAATATGAGAACATCGTCAATGTCCACTTAGAAGAGGCTGTAAAATGCATACCAAATAAACAAAGAGTTTAACTTAAAGTCTCATGGGAGATATTACTGGTTAGAAAAAAGCGTGCACAATTTAAAAAAAACAAACAAACACTTCCCAATGCAATCGGAGGAACCTAAACAATATCAATGCTCAGAAATTTAAGAAGGCACAAAATGAATTAACAAACTTATACTTAAAAGAACAAACAGAATACATACAAAATCAGATTAATAACATTAGAGACTCTGCTGAAGATAGACAATCTAGGAAAGTATGAAAGACGGTAAACGAAGTGAGCAGAAGGAAAAGTGGTGCGAAAGCTAACCTGAAAGCTAACCCTCGAAGAACGAATACACCTGTGGAAACAGCATTTCAAGAATTTACTTCGAAAAGTTTCGAAAGTTAAGTATGAACCAATCACAAAAAATATTAGTAATCAACTAGACATCAAACGAGGAAAGTTTAAGCAAGAAGAACTCGACTCAGCACTAAGAAAAATTAAAAATAGGAAAGCTGCAGTTCTTGTTGAAATACCCCTAGAAGTATGGAAGATAAGGAAATTCGACGACATACGGCTCCGATGCTGTAATGCCATATATAACCTAAACTCCATAGACTGATGGACAATGAGATGCACTCTCCCTGTCCCCCCAAAAAGGTGCTCTCGGAATAGCCAAGAACTACCGAGGTATAACCCTTACATTCAATGCGGCCAAGATCTATAATGCTCAGCGACGCAGCAGCATAGAACTTAAAATTGAGAAAATACGGAGTCTGACGTTGGGAATCCAGCCCTGGCCGATACGTCTAGTTCCGCCAGGGAATTTTCACCGACATTAAATTCCTCTGCTCTGCTTGCTAATCCGAGATAACTGTTACCATTCGCCATGTTGTGTAGTTTGATCCGAATGGTAGTGTTTTAGCTACCTCAGACCGTTTCCAATTTGGGTTGTAATCCACGCTGAAATAAAATCGCTGCTGGGAGAAAGATTGTACCTATCGTAGTTCACAAAAGTACAAAAGAAGAAAGAAAACAACGCTTTCAAATTTGTCAAAGCTATTGTTTTTTATCTAGCTATATATATATTTACAGAAGTGTGTAGAATACAAAAAGAAAGAAAGAAAAAGGTCAAACGAAACGTATTCATTCGTTCGGAAATGTGACTGATTAAACAGAATGTGTAAGGGAGACAACTATCGTTTCTTGGTTATCTTAACAAAAAAATAATTGTTCGTCTCGGCTTTTGCTTCGAACTCCCAGTTCTAGGCTAATCTTGGTTTCGTCTGAAATTCAAGGACTATTCTCGGATGGGTTCTGCACTGGACCCTTCTCTGTCTCTCTGGTTCTCTCGTCTTCCTTGATCTGATCTGTCTTCATCCATGGGCGTCGTACCTTGCTTATATAAATTGAAGGGGGAGTTTCGATGATCTCTGGGCACGCCCATGCATAATGATATGTAAATCGCCCAGCTGACTAATTTTCTCTACATATGGTCGACGCTTTGTTTAAAAGGTATTTAAAATTTAGATTCATTACCCGACGCTGATTCTTTCCAGATGGCCGGTACTTGAGATAGGATAAATGCACTTATATTGTGTCAATCTTTAGCTTAAGATTTTTCTTACCTAGACCACACAGACGTCATTACTGTTTTTATCGTAAGATCCACTTACGTTGTTTTCATCTCTAGCTTGAACCCTTTTTCACTCCTCTTGACCATACAGATTTCATTACTGTTTTTATCGTAAGATCCACTTATGTTATTTCATCTCTAGCTTGAACCCTTTTTCACCCCTCTTGACCACACAGACTTCATTACTGTTTTTATCGTAAGATCCACTTACGTTGTTTTCATCTCAAGCTTGAACCCTTTTTCACTCCTCTAGACCATACAGATTTCGTTACTGTTTTTATCGTAAGATCCACTGAACGAAACTTGGGACGTCGATTAAAAGTTTAACAAATGAATAGATAAATAAAATAGGATAGTAAATGAAATGATTAGAAGAAGAGAGAAAACAAAATAAATAAATTATCCTTAATTATTTCCCCAGAATCGTCAATCAATCAATCAGTCTAGGGGTGAGGTGGGGTGGAGTTCTATCTGCCACAGAGGAAGAACGAAGTTGGCTTTCGCAGAAACCGATCTTCGACATCAAATTCGAGAAGGTGTACTTAAAAAAAAAATCTCGAGGCTACACTACTGTTCGTCGACTGCTCCAAGGCCTTTGACTCCATCCACAGAGGGAAGATGAAGCAAATACTTCTCGCCTACGGATTCTCCTAAGAAACCGTAGCAGCCATAATGATGCTATATAAAACAATAGAAAAAGTCCGCTCACCGGATGGAGACACAGACTACTGCGACATTGTTGCAGGTGTGCTGAAAGGAGACACATTAGCCCCATACCTTTTTATTATCTAAGTAGACTACGTGCTTAGAACGTCTATAGATTTAATGAAAGAAAACTTTTTCTAGCTAGCAAAGGAAAGAAGCAGAAGATACCCTCCACAAACTATTAAGGAAGCGGACATTGCCGATGACATAGCGCTTCTTGCAAATTCACCCACCCAAGCAGAATCCCTTCTATATAGTCTGAAACGAGCAGCAGGTGGCATAGGCCTCCATGTGAACGAAGACAAAACTTAATATATGTACTTTAATTAGAAAAAAAAGGTAACATCTTCACGCCAAAGGTTTATCCTCTGAAACTCATGAACAAATTCACCTACCTTGGAAGTAGCCATCTAACACCCATCACGAAAACTATCCCAGTTAGACGAACTAGAGATGGAGGACACTGATGGAAATGTAAGGACGAACCTATAAGTAATGTACTCCAGAGGACCCCTTTACATGGACGAGAAAAGGTTGGACGATCAGCTAGAACCTATATGCAACAGCTCTGCGCCGATGCAGGATGTAGACTGGAAGACCTACCGGGAACAATGGTCGATAGAGACGGGTGGCAAGAGACGCTCAGGGAAATCTGTGGAAGTAACCTGACATGATATATATATATATATATATATATATATATATATATATATATATATATATATATATATATATATTCATATCAGCGTAGTACCTGTAAAAATGACTAAGTTATTTAAACAAGAGTATCTGATATTTTGATGATATTAAAGGAAAGGAATATACCGGATGTAAGACCTGAAGTTATCTTTCAAATTTTTGTAATAAAAATGAATGCAGAATAGATGTGGTAGAGATATTTTCAGCGAACACACAGGCACAGAGATCATAGCTTTCCTCACAAAAGAGAATATTGTGTCTGTGTGTTCTTTTCCTTTTGCATATGCGTGACACATTTGGTTTTATAGACACACAAATTTAGTGACAATGGGTTTTAAGCATATGTGTGTATGTACACTCAGATAAATTCATAGGTAGATAGAAAGAAAAGAAATGGAAAATGTATGAAATAGCCGACATTTGTTTAGATTATTCTACCTTGTCATACATCATGGAATTATTGCACTGAAAGTATGTTTATCTGAGTTTTATTTAGCAGTAAATAACCAAATAACAGGCAAGACACAAAATATTATTACAGCGTCATTAGTTTTCAAATTTCTCAAGTGCAGAATGAAAATCCTTGCGCGTGCACACACACACACACACACGCGCGCACGTGCGCATATATATATATATATATATATATATATATATATATATATATATATATATATTAAATCAGAAAGACTAATTAAAATAAATAAGAACGCAAATGAAAAGATTCCATTTAATCAATTTTCATTAATTTCTATGTAAAATCATTCATAGGTTTGCTTTTAATACATTTGAGAATAAAACGATGATATTTTTAATCATTAACAACATTGTTTATTACACCTACACTTTTTTTAATTTGTGTGGAAATATAACACATATTGCAGAATTTAAAACGCATTATCAACGGAGGCTGTTTTGAGTCAAATCTAAGGGGATTAAACGTATTTATATGCATGAAAATTGATTATTTGATTTATATGATTTTGCACGCCGAATAAAACACCGTGAGACATCTAGGATACATAAACTTAATATAAAACTATATATATATATATATATATATGGGTGTGTGGGTGTGTGTGTAAAATAAATATACCAGTATTCATCGAAATCGAATACACCTCTCCACAATCCTAATTTGGCAATAGAAATCTTAGATATCTGAAGCATACGTTAAAGGGTGATCTCTTGTATCTCATGTAGCACATCTCGACAAATCTTGCATGTGAGTCAAGATAAAAAGATTGTAATACTACACACTGTGATAAAAACATATCTAGTGTTATTTTAAACATCATCTTTAATCAAAACTCTCTGAGACTGCTTGGTTGGATAAAAGAGTGGTTTTTGTTAAGGAATACGGAGAAGGAATAAGTCAAAGATTTTGTTGGAAAATAATTTCTGCTGGGTTCTTCACACTATAGCAACGTACTATATGAGGAGGTAATGCATCATGTATATAGGTACATATGTATACTCCCTATGTTCACTTTATAGTATCTTTTAGATGAGGTATGGCCCAGTCAGCTAGAGCAGGAGAATACACCTCTGCAGAGGGGTAAAACTTCCCCAACCAGTGTCCTGGTAATATGACACTAAAAAATCTAATTAGGAGGCACCTGTAATGCTGGAGCTTCGGGAAAAGCAGAGTACCCATTTTTGCCATTGTTCCCAGTTCTATTTTGTTCCGGAGTGGTATCACCTAATAAAGGTTAAAGAGAACTAAATGGGGAAATTATGCTAAACTGAATTATTTAAAACAGGATTTTTTAAAATATTTTACTGTGTGTAAACAACTGTAAAAATGCTAAACTGAATTTTCTGAAATAGAACTGTTTTTGAAATTAAACTGTGTACTTATGCTAAACTGGATTGTTTGAAATTGAACTGTTTATATGTACGAAAATGGATCTGGCATTAAATGACCTACAATGTTTGATATACCATAAAACCACAAAACTAGATTAGGTAAAACTATTAATTTTTAAATTGCTATTTGGTTATGATGAAATCATTCAAGAGGACAATAAAGCACCTTGTCACAGAGTAAACATGATGACAGCTTTTCTTCTGGAAAGGCCTATAAAATCCATAATATGGCCCATGAATTGAATTTTTTAAAAGAGGTCCATTTGAAATCTTCAAACACCAAAGTAGATTTAGTATCAGACATTCAGGAAAGTCGGCTTCAGTTTGACAAAGAATATGGCTTTAAATGAATGAAACCCATCCATAAAATAATAAAGGGTGTCATAAAAGCTAGGGGAGGGCCAGCTAAGTACTGATTCTTTTTTTTCTTAATGAGTTCCATATTTTTTTCCTCAATATTCTATAATATTTTTCCTTTGAATGCTTTCATTTTGTTCCTTTGTTTAATGGAATATCAATCTTTGTGTCTTATTTAATGCCAAAGCCATCGTTCGAGAAGGTCAGTAATGATGCTATTTAACTCGTAGCTAAAGGAGATAAGGTGGTTCATACCTTTCCCAAAGGAATTAGTCCAAAAGTTAACTTTATAGTATGAGTGGAACTCGATCTCACTTTATAGGATGTTGCAGACACTCACGTTAACCCCTACGTCACGAAGAATCTCCTTCCTTTTTTTGAATGGGTCGGAAAATGTAGTACCATTTATTATAATAATTTAATCACGGTTATTTAAGGAATATTTTATGGAGTCAGTGTGTTCAGTTATTAAAGACAGTTTTTTTTCGTTTTATCATTTATTTATTTTCAGCTAAATAAAAAACCAAGGGAACTTAATCTAAGTTAAGTAATTCCATAATTTTACAAGCCCAAACATAAACAGTTTTGTTTGCCTCTAGCGCTTGTATACTTAATATGCTGTTTTCGCAGTCTCTCTTTCCATAACTGCCGTTTTTATCCCTTTATTTTAAAAAGGGGTTTCTTGTTTTCCCAGAAGGTTAATGTTGACCTTGTTGAAGTTGTTTATTAGGTAAGATATAGCAACTCTTTTGGTCTGTAAATCTAAAATATTGTTGATCAAAAGATCAACAGATTAATAAATTCGGGGATTAAAAATACTTTTATTGGTTTTATTTTTTATTCTCTTGACCTAAAAAAAGTCAATCTATTGAATAATAGAATAATTGTACCTGTAGCAAGGAGGAGGGACATATGGGTTCGTGACTTTTCCTTAAAGTATTTTTGCTGAATGAACAGCCGAAATTCAAACTCAGCGAACCATTTCAAATTTCTTGCCGTTATTTCTTATCTTCCTTACAGCTCCACCGTAGCATATGCCCTATCTAAAAAAGATCTTTAGAATCTCTCAAAGATATATTGATGAATAGAAATGGTAAAAGTAACGAAATATGGAATAAAGTGGGGCATAGTGGCGTTACATATGCTGGAAATCAACCAGCAAGCATCGAGCAACAGAAGCTGAGTGAAAAATGGTACGTCACAATCATTTCTTAATTTTTGTTTATTAACATTCCTTTCTTTACAATTATTTTTCGTGTCAAGTGAAAAACAAGGACACTCCCTCATCTTTCTTGCAACGTCTATCTGCCGTGCAGTGCTTTTAGCTGAAGCATCAGACAGCGCATCCGGTATATGCCGGAAATACAACACGTTAGACGTGTGGCAGAGGCAGCAAACCATGAGGAAAAACATCACAAATAGGAAACGGCGTATTTCTTCGAATGCGTGTATTCAAGTAAAATTTAAAAAATAAAGAAAGTTGAATATCAATAATAACTTCTGGTGTGTAATGCGAACATAGAAGTTGCCTTGTGAATTATTTTCGAGTTTAAGAAAACTGAAAATGTCTGATGATATCAATAATCATGACAATGAATACCAAAATAGATGCAATAATACTTAATTTATCAGGAAGCAGTTTTCTTGTTATAGCAACATAGGCAAAATTATAAATCTTAGAGAGATATCTTAGTGTAAGATTATTGAAATGAACTTAAAAATAAAGCAATTTTCCATTGGATTTTAAAATAAAATATAGTTCGGGGTGTAGATTAGTAGATTTCATCCGATCAATCTAAAGCAAATAACTATCAAAGGCAAATAAATAGGACTTTTTCTTATCTCATTAATTTCATCATCATCATGTCGTGCGGCTAGCACGGATATCCCTGACCCTCTCTCTCCACGTCTCCCCATCATTCATCGCCTCTGGCAGGTCTTCTGGGTTACATCCCGTATCATCACATAGCTGCTGTATGTATGTTCGAGCTGGCCGTCCTGCTTTTGATTGGCCATATGCGGGGGTCCACAGGAGTACATCACTTACGATCTCGTCCTTGCTTCTCCAGCAGTGTCCGGCATGTCTGGTTCGTCTAGTTTGTATAGTTTTCGTGATAGGTGGTAGGTGACCGTATAGTTTGTGCCTTGTGGGGTGTTGCTGCCAGGACTTGTTCAATATTGCTCGCAACATTCTTGCATAATTGCCGTCTAGCTTCTTCTCCAACCGTTTAGTCAGCGTCCAAGTAGTGCATCCATATAGCAGTATCGACACGACCGCATGCGAATATAAATAATATAAGATATGATTGAATATCAAAAAGCTGAAAAGAGAATGAATTTCTCTACAAAGCGGCACAAAGTAATGCCATAAGAACTGATTGTCTAGCACAAATTGATAACACCCAGCGTTTGTTAAAAGTTAACAAAAATGTCACAGATAATTATATACAGATGAATAAAGCAAACGGACACAAACGTACATAAGAGTAAGCATGAGAAGTTGGGTATACTTATTCACTGGTAATTGAGCAAGTTTGGCCACACTGGCAAATGGTATATGTATACAAACCAGAATCAGTCATAAAATGAGACGCATAAAACTGTATGGGATTTTAATATAGAAATGGAACACGAAATATAGACAAGAAGACCTGATCTAGTGATAATTAGTCAGACAATAACTTATCATCTTGTGGATTTTGTCGTTCATGCAGATCATAAAGGGAAATAAAATTTTAAAAAAAACTAAAGCGTTGACAATTACATGAATCTTAGCAGGTGGCTGGGAAATGTTTTGAAACATCAAAGTGACGGTGATATCAGTCGTAGTCCTTGGAACGGCCCTTAAAAGCCTTGAAGAGTAACTAGTTGAACTGGAGATTAGAGAGGAAGAATTGAAGCTATTTTGACCACTGCACTATCAAAATCTGCCAGACAAATTAAATCAAGAGTCCTTGAGATCTGAGGAGATTTTGTGTGATTTAGACTTCAGAGAAAGACCATCAGTTAAAATTGGTGTGAAAAATAACCAAGAAGTAAAATAATAACAATGAAAAAAAATTTCATTACAATTATTTTACTCCTTGTGAATTTTTTAATACAAAAACGCATCATTAAATTTAAAAAAAAATAATTCTCATTTTTTATTTATTCTATTTTTTAAATTTCTTTTTTGCAATTTTAATTTTTTAATGTTTTGAATACAAAAACGCATCATTAATTAATCTGGAATTTCATGATACCAACGAGTAGAATTGAGATCGGCACCAAAGAGTCCTGGAGAAACAGCCAGTGAAGCTGGTGTAAAAAAAAATCATCCAAAAATAAACTATTAATATATTTTAATGATGCGTTTTTGTACTAAAATAAAATCAAATGCTCTAAACTGGAGGAGGAAGCTGTTCTCAAATAAACTTATAACTTAAGAATCGTGTGGGGCTTGTGTTAGGATTCCCTAAGATCATAATGATTTTAAAGGGTAATAATTATGTAACTATGATTATAGTTTATTTCCCATAATTCATTATTTCGAATTTAATTGCATAACTATTTTGTTAATTTACATCAACGTTAATGGCCCTAAGGACGAACTTTATCTGGGGAGAAAGATCAGTTAAACATTAGGCAGGAATGCATTGAAAAACACCTAGTTGAGGAACCCTCAAAACGTTTGGGTCAAAACATAGATTATAAATGTCTTTCTGCTTGACGACAACGAGAAACCCTTAATGAATAATTTTGACTACGTACTTTTTTCATTAATCTAATTTGAAATAGGCATCCTGATTTTGATACATCAGTTTTCAAGAGCTTAACGAATTTAATGTAAGTTCAAATTGCAGAAAAAAAATAACCTTTTTTTTTATTTGCATAGTTTCCTTTTCTGTTCAGAAACGAGTGGTTAATAATTATAGTACACTCGGAATGATCTCAAACCTGAATAATTACGGTATTCCCGCATGAAACCCAAAGTTTTTAGATTCTGAGAGTGACATATATTTATTGCAAATTGCTACATTCTCAATTGAACACAAGGCCCAAAGATTCGAAAAGTGATATACAACAATAACTATTCGGGTAAATATTGGTATGAAATATTTAAACGTCATTATCCATAGGATCTACATAAATAGCCAACAAGAGGCCGTTATTGTGTGTTTTTTAGCCGCTTTATTCATGAATATCTTATTGACGTTTACCAAAAAGAATTACCAAAAAAATTCAATCAAAATTTTTATAAAAAATATTACAAAAATTCAGTCTACATATAATCGTGACAATTATGTTATTGTAAAAATAATTCTTCAATAATATGGTGCGATTGCTGAAGTACATGAAATTGGTCTCGAAGTAAGTGAGTTCAAATCGAAGGTGGATGGGTGAATTACTTTCACCTTTTTCGTTTTTTCACGTACGGCATTTCTATAGTTACACGTATACATACACAATTATTCACATGTATATACGTACCAACACTGACTCATGTGTTTCCCGTGATATGCATATACACACATATACATATACATATGCACACTACGATTTTTAATTCTATACTACTGTGCCAAGGTTCCTTTGTGTCACAACTCGGAAATTGATTGACCATAAACCAAAGAAGTAAAACGAAATTTACATCAATAATGAAAATTTTGTCAACTGAGTATTTTGTGATTCACACTATCCTCATAATAGAAAATGTCTTGAGCATTCTGAGTAACCATGTCAGCATTTTCTCCTTGTCAATTATGCCTTAATTTTTAACTTGGCTCGAACACATTTACCCATTGGTTCTACTTTTTAGTCCACATCTTTGATTTTTATATCACCTTCCCTCCGCCGTTATGTGACAGATGGTCAAGTTCTTCGGACATGTGAGAGTATTATCATTAAAAAAGATAGTTATATCTTTCATTTCACCCTGTTAACTTGCTTTTACTACCGTATTTTCTGATGGGTTTTCAGACTTACATTCATTTTACATCATTGTAAATATTTTTCGATGCATGATTGGGTATTTATTTTTGTAAATAAAATCTCATTATGCAACAAACCACACATACATTCTAAAATTTCGTAAAGCGATTGACTTTTTTTTGTGAGTGCAGTCCGGAGATTTTAAGAATAAATAAGATATTGGGGTAAAAGGAATAATGACGTAATATTGGGCCAGGGAAAGTGCCAGGTTGGGTGAATGTTAAGAGAGTTAAAGATCCGTATTTTCCCCTTCCTCAAATTAGCTGTCGTACACCGCATTTGAATAAATGTCTTTATGCAATAAATATTCACCTGACTATACTTAACAAACGTCAAGAAATTAACTACTCGTCTCTTCAGGATATTGGAAAGTTCCCCCGTGGAAGCATAACAGTTTGTTTAAATGGGATTACAAATATATCACTTCATCCAATTTTCAGTCAAAAGACTACAATAGCCCGGGAACTCATTTGAACTATATCATTACCATTTACTAAACTTAGTTTGATTCAAGGCCAGAAGTAATGGGCACCAAATGAAAATGGTAATAACCTGTTGCAATACGATCTAACTGAATAATTTAATGACTTACTGTCAGGTTACAATGAATGGATTAATTCCTGCAATATTACAGAAGTTAAGCAGCAGTGATCCTTTTCAAAACTTAGTATGGTGACCAAAGCAACTTTAGGTACTGAAAGCAAAATTTTGTAAATGATAACTGAACCCTTTTAAATATTTGATTAAGGAAAATTTGCTCGTAAAAAAAGAAAAATATACCTGAAGTGAGGCTAGAGTCACAAGAAATTACAAGTAATGACTAAATTCGAAAGATTTAAGAAAATACATGGGACATAGCCGTGTGATGGGTCAGAAAAATATTAGAGCTATGAAAAGCAAGCTTAATAGATAATTAATAGTTGAAAACGTAAAGTAAATAGAATATTCTGGAGGAAAAAAAGCAAATTCAACATATATATATATACATATATATAATCATCAAGTCGTGCCACTAGCACGGATAACCCTGACCCTCTCTCGCCACTTCTCATTATCGTTCATCGCTCTGGTAGATCTTCAGGGCTACATCCCGTATCCTCACATAGCTGCTGAATATATGTTTGAGCTGGTCGTCCTGCTTTTGCACGGCCATATGTGGGGGTACATAGGAGTACATCCCTTATGAGCTCGTACCTGCTTCTCTAGCAGTGTTCTGCATGTCTGGTTCGTCTAACTTGGATAGTTTTCGTGATGGGAGGTAGGTGGCCGTATATTTGGTGTTTGTTGGGTGATGCCGCCAGGACTTGTTCAATATTGCTCACAGCATTCTTGTGTAATATCCATCTAGTTTCTTCTCCAGCCGTTTTGTTAGCGTCCAAGTAGTGCATCCATACAGCAGTATCGATACGACCGCTGCCTGGAAGAAACTGCGTTTCATTTTATCGGTCGGGTCTGATTTCCTTATGATCGATATCCAATCGATAGCTGTCCATGCCTTTGTTAGCCGCGTGTCGATGACCTTTTCGGTTGATGAGACGCTGCTTCCTAGGTAGTTGAATTTGTTTACTAGTTTAAGAGGAGTTCCATCTAGTGTGGTGATGTCGCCAGTTTGATTATAGCACGTACATACATACATATATATATATATATATATATATATAATGATAAGAGGCAAAACTTTGATTATACTGAAGCAAATTTTTTTAGAAGATCTGGTGGATTAAATGGGTTACTACGATAAAACTCTGGGTCAGAAAATGCTTACTTGTGCAAAGTAGAAATGCCATTCAAAAGTGGTCAATTTCTTTAATGGAGGAACAATATTATCGATATGAAATATAAAATTAAACAAGCTGGTCCCAACCAACAAAGAGTAAAGAGGGACAACTCGTTTTGAAAATGATTAGTAAAATAATATTAAAATGATGGTAAGCCAGCAGCTCATTCTAAGAATAAGATGAGAGGAACAACCTGCTTTGAAAAGAATTTCCTCTTTGCACATATATAACCCAAGTACATGGACACATTGGGAAAAACAGAAGTCTTCAGTCTTTATCGTTTTTTAATTCCCTAGCGTGTAACGGATCTTGTGTCTTAATGAATTAGTTTAAATGCCCTGGTTTTCTCAATGTCTAAAGATATAAACACTTCAGCAATTTTGACTGGGAAATATTCACCGAAGGATAAAGCCATATTGTTGTTTTCTTTTCATTACATTCTAATAGGTTTTCAGTGAACTGTTTTATTTTACCGACTCAAGCAAAATTTGTTTTCTTCAGGATTTGTTTCTTCTGATTCCAATTTTATAATCTTGTAAGTTTTTTCCCACTCATGTTAAATCTTTTCTAATGTCACAGTATATAAGTTAATGCATTCCCAAAATGTGACGTACAAGTTATCCTTAAATCTACTAAAATATATCTAATATTTTTATTATAACTTGTTACCTTCACTAGATATTTTAGTTTAGCAATTAGATATATTCTTAAGAATAGGAAATACATCAATCTAAATTTTTTTGTTTATCCATGTGTCTGCCCAGTAATTGGGTCTTAGAATACACTGATTATCTGCTACAAAAGAGAAAGACTCAAGAAAATGGGGACCGTATAAGTAAACTATCAAACTGTATTTGGGGATGAGGCCTTAGATCTAGAGTTTTGGGAAGTCTGGAGGACTTTCTCTTGGTTCACTCCAACCGAGATACAACCCAGTAATTGTTAGGGTTTCAGCAAAAGGTCAAATAATTTTATTAAAATTATATGCATTCGATAGGAATAATTAATACTTTATAGCTTCGTGTATATTGTTTGCAGTAAGGATAGTTACTTGAAGCTGTAATTAGTTACGACAGATCAGTATTGATTGGCCTTATAAGTAGAGTGTTTGCCAATAGTCTGAGAGACTAGGGTTCAGTCCCAGATCGAGTCATACCAAAGACTCAAAAAAAGGTCGCCTTCTTAAGAGTCAGCATTATAAAGTAAGGATCAAGGGTAAAGTGGAGCAATCTAAGGAAAGGAGTAACGCCCTCCCTTACATCTCAGTGTAACTTCTATTGAAAAGGGAGCCTTTGGATCGTCCTCGACTAAGGTCGCCAACTTAACTTACTTATTAGTTACTTGAAAATATATAACTGTACAAATAAATTATTATCACGAAGAGAAATAGTTTCTAGAAAACAAAAAAAACTATAAATAAATAAGTAATATCAGATTATAACACTTGAAAGCGTATAGTTGTATTTAAATTAATTAGGAATACACTGTATCATATAACTGTAAGCAAAAAGATTGAAAAGGCAACTACACAAAAACAGTCAATAAGAAGGTACAATGAACGTAATTCTTAAGCATAAATTAATCCCACACGAGTTGATAGGCCGTTAAAATCTATCTATGGAATTATATCTTTCTACCTCTCGTTAAAACTCCAATAACATCAATTAAATTTCTTAGGAAAGTAAGTTCTTGGTTTTTCATGTTTGTTTGATATGGCTAGATTCTTAATTATATATATATATATATATATATATATATATATATATATATATATATATATATATGCGTGTTTAATGGCATATCAGCCGTTATCAAATGCCAAATCCATCCTTCTAGAAGAGCAGTAGTACCATTTCACCGATAGCTGGGAGGATAAGGGTTTCATACCTTTCCCAAGAATATTTGTCCGAAATTGAATGTGAGAGTGTGACTGGAGTTCGAACATGCCTATAACTATTCCACAGTCCGGCGATTTTCCAATTGCTCCTCGAGAACAATCACGGTAGATTCTGAATGAATTAGACAAAGAGGCTTTCTTTTATTTTGAAACAGTAATGACAAATTTCGTGTCAATGTAAAAAATATACCATCCTCATAATTTATATCACACAAACTCTCTCTCTCTCTCTCTCTCTTATATATATATATATACACACACACACACACACACACACATACACACACACATATATGTGTGTGTGTGTGTGTGTGTGTGTGTGTGTGTGTGTGTGTGTGTGTGTGTGAGTAATAGATTATCTGGGAACTCCAGCTGTTTTAAGAACATGAAACTATTTATCTTAGCCTGTTTACATTCGTAAAGCAGTTTGAAATATACATTTAAAACTGAGAAATACGAAGTACATCACCCTAAAAGTAACAGGACATCTTATTTATCTAAATGTTAATTGCCCTCTTAACCAGATTGGTCCTTTTGGTGACGCTTTGAACCTACCGACTTCTTCCTTTGGTTTTTAAATGTTTGATAATAATAATCACTATATTTTAAACATTCGATTGATATATCTTTTGTTTTTTTGTCTCAATATTTATTCTATAATATTCATTTATCTTTTCACTGTTTTATCGTACCAATTATTCCTGACAATTGATTTACACACGGCAATACAGTTTAAGCAGTTATTCCCATTCAATAACAGTCAAAATTTATTTGCACATCGAAATATTGTTTCAAGCATTCTTCTCTAATATTTTTAAATAGAACTGTTTATAGATGGTAGCCTAAGTGGTACTACTACTTCGGGTCAGAGTGGACTTGGCTGTAATGGAAATCCCGTGGCAATCTACGCTCCCAAGAAATCTAGAAGGGGAACTTCACCATCTGATACATCCTACGATCTTGTAGCGGCACCCTTTCTGTATTGGAGGACACTCCTTCTGCGGTCAGTGTAATTTAATTTCCCCTGACTGGGTGATAATTAAAAAGGAATAGGAATACATCCATGCATAAATTATTAATTTTAGTTAGGTAAACTAAATCCATCGGATGTGTTCGTGGTGTAATGGTTAAAGCCATTGACTGCGGAATCGTAGTAAGCGAGTTCGTTCTCCAGTTGCGCTATCATGTTCACTTTCAGACAAATACCTTTGGGAAAGGTATGAAACCCTTATCCTCCCATTGAAACCGTACTTACACTGAATTGTTATATATATATATATATATATATAGAACTATTGACAAAATCTGTACTTACGCTAAGCTGAATTAGAACTATGTGAATAAACTGAATAGTTTGACATAGAAATGTTTTTTGACAATTAAAATGTGTACTCATGCTAAACTGAATTGTTTGAAATAGAACTGATTATTTTCATAAAAATAGATTTGGCGTTAAATAAACTATGAAGGTTGATATGCCATAAAACCATATTACTGTGCAGACAAATTATTATCATTAACAAATTTTAACAATACAATGAAAAAATTGATTACAATGAAACATTCCAAATAGAATTCTGATCATCATTTAATGATCACAGAAAAAACAAATTTTCACATTAAATAATCCATAAGAAGTTGATATGCACTTTATCTTTTAACACGATGAAGGTTGGTCTAGTTTTGTTTAATAGAGAAGATTCTACATTCCTTAAGATTTAAGATCCACTGTTCCTTATAAAGTCCGTTTGGTATCACTGCCATGGTTCAAATAACAGCCTCAGTATAATTCGATGGAAACAAATCCCTTATTCATCCTGATAAACATGAGAAATTATTCCTTCTTGAAGATTTCTCTCCTTTAACTTTTCCAGATTGCGTGCATTCTTCTTTTATTCTGTCCTCGTTTCCTGACGATGTTCAAATCTGGACTCCAAGGTGGCCAATCTCCTAACATGGCGACACTTTTATCAGCCAAATTCTGCTGCGCTGCACGCAATTTCTAACTCAATGCTACATCAAGCTGAATAATCACGTCACCATCCCCATCAGGTAACGGATGGTCCTTCAACAGCTAAATGTATTTTGCACTATTCAAGCTACCATCTATTTTAATCAATTCTCCCTGACCATGAGCCCCTTGGCATCAGTGATTTCTCTCTCTTGTAAATTGTACGTTATTTCATTCAGAGTTTTTCATGATAATTTCTTTTTACCATTCATTTCCATTCTCGAATCATCCCAGAATACTCATTTATTCTATACCTTTTTTTCCTGAGAAAATTAACTCGAAAGAAAATTTGTTTTTTTTTCTAGAAAAAAAAGACAAGAAAGCTTAACAAAAATTAAAATCTATCATAAGGAAAAATAAGGTAAAGAAACCAAGAAAAAGAAATATTAGGTAAAGAAACCAAAAAAAATGTGTGACAAATTAATAAAGACTAGAAAACTACGAAAAACTATTAAATTTAAGAAAATAAAAAAATGACTCCCAAATTAAAAATCAACGCAAACAAATTAAAAAGAAAATCAATGACAAATTTGGATGTAAACCTAGCAAATTGAACAGTTTCTATATTCAAATTTATAGTCAAGAAAAGCAAATTAAAAAGGAAGCTAATTAAAAAAAACCGACGCGGATAAAAAGAATTATTGTCAGCAAATGAAGAAACTATGCAAGCAAAATCAAAATAAAAGTAAATAAAAGCAATAAAATCAAATAAAAAAAAGAGATAAGGCAAGCAAATTTTAAAAAAAAATAGTAAGGCAAGCAAATAAAGAAGGTAAATTAAAAGTAATGCCAAAAAATTAAAATTAAGTAAAGTTTTTAAAAAAATTTTTTTAATTTGACCTTTAAATTTTTACTCACTCTCCCTCTCTCATTTTTTAAAGATTTGCTATATTAAGATTTTGAAAGCAGGACCCGATTAAATTCCAATGAAAAAAATATGAGGACTTAAGAAAAAAGAAAGGATGACTTGCAATTCTATAACATATAAATCCTATTGTTACCTTTGCAATGAACAATCTACAATAATAATCATTATAATACTTAATGCACTTATCATTTGTTAGTTCTTAATTCTACCGAAACTGCCAGATCAGTAAAAATTCGCATATTCTATTTTGTTGCAAACGGTATTACTAGTACCAAGGAATCTTCGGAGCCATTTTCTTTTTTCCTTTTCAACAGCACATTATTTGATTTTATCAAAACTTTAGAGATGAACAGATCCTATGAGCTCATCAAATCGTCAGTAAATCAATGTACAATAATGTTTTTTTTCCATAAGACTTAGTGATGATAGATAAGGTTAGCACAAGGTTATTCTAGGTGAGTTAAAAATCGTGTTCGATCTAAAGAAGCAAAATTTATGTTGATGAATATCCCAATTAACAGAGAAGTATGGAAGAATACCCTACTTGAAGGCGGAAAATAGATGTAAAAGAATATCTCACTTATTCTAGGAGAAGAATATCCCACATTGCTTCGGAGAGGGTAATGTGGATGAGCCTTACATGCAAACGGACGAAATATAAACAGAATCATAATATAAATATGAATATAAATATAACGGCCATTGAGAATTGAGTTTGTGGTTTTCACCATAAAAATCAAATCATTTATCATTTAAACAATATATATTCACATATATATTTCAACTGAATTAACACTTTCAACAACTGTAGCAATAACTGCATATAATTCATTCTTCTTCATTGATTCAAATCTTCCTTTTTGTTCCAAGCGCTGCTTGATTAATGTTTTAATTTCCGACTCGTAATTTTGATTTGCCTGTCGTATTTTGAAAATATCTATTTGTTATCCGTGAAGAGGTGTACTCATCTGCGACCAACTACTAATGCTTCTTTTAAAAGCTAAATTTTCCCTTTATATTCATATCGATTATCGATAATCAGCCATGCAAAAAATCAGTCAGTACTTCAGGTGGGGGGTATTTCGTGATGTCCAACTTCTAAACTGTAGCAGTCATATTCATCTATCTTTTGTTTTATAGTAATTATAGTAGACCAAAAATGTTTGTCTGGTCATATTCACAAATGTTCATCTTTACTTTTCCATTAAAATATAAACAGCGAATTTTTATGGTGTATGTATTTACCCAGCCATCCACTGCCAATAGGATTCGGCACAAAGTCAAGTTTTAAATGGCGTACAGCTGGTTCGAATTCAGGAATTTCTTTCTTCTCGACTGGTTGCCTAACCAATGAAAAAGGATCCAGTCTACTCACAGAGAACAGGGATTCATACCTTTCCCAAAAGCAAAAGTACGAAATGAAACGTAAACCATAACGATTAGGATTTAAACTCAAGTCACAGAGTCCATTTCCAACAAAGATAACCGTCACGCTAGGAGAGCCTCCTGTTTACAATGTAAGAAATCCAAAAGAGTGGCTGATATAATAAAAGCAGGTGCTTAATCTGAAACCAAAAGGACATGTAATTAAATCAGAATTACCGAAGATATAAACACATTATCGAATGTGGCGTGTGTTTTCAGTTAAAAAATAAACTCTAAATGCTTAAGTATGTGAAGGAGTTTATCTAATTCAACATCATGGACAGGATGCAAGACAAAGTCAACATTTATGTGGAAAAAAGCTCGTCAAAATTCAGAGATAGCCTTCTCCAAGATAGGTGCCATTCCAAGGAAAAAATAAAACAAAAACAAACAAAAATAATTACACACACACACACACACACACACACACACACACACACACACACACACACACACACGAAAAAAACCAAACAAAATACCTTATCTACTTTTTTACCCATAGCTGGATTTATACCTTTGCTAAGTGCATGAACAGGAAATATAACCTAAACAACATATTTCAGCGACATCGTTGACGATCACGTTAATAATACAAATTTAGATCACTCATAGATTATCGTATAGCTCTCTCCCTTTCTCAATTTATCTACTTGCAAATAAAAAAACAATATCACTTTATATATATATATATATATATATATATATATATATAGAGAGAGAGAGAGAGAGAGAGGGGGGGAGTGGCTAACGTACTAGACTGCGACTTCCTACTCAGTAAGTTCTAGCTTCAGTCGCGCTATTCTTTTTCGGAATAATACTCTTTGGAAAAGAAGAAACCTTCCAGATATAGGTTGAATAATACCACAACTGTTCGGCAACAAGGATGTTTTTGAAATTGAATAACCCATGAAGGTTGATCATTAGACAAAGAAACAAGACTAAACCTATATACACACATACGTATAGCTTTATATCTGTTATATATATATATATATATATATATATATATATATATATATATATATATATATATATAGGTTTCTCTATATGGATGAGGAATGACAATGTAACTACAATTTCATTTGCACGTTTTTCCTTTTCAATTTACGTGGCTTTTCTATTCCCGCTCGGCCTAAGCGGGGAATCAGTGTGAACAAGATTCAGCTTTCAACCTATCGCTTTGAGCGTCTCTCAATAACGAACTTATTTCTAAATTTAGAACAATTTTGTTCACATAACTAAAACCATCCAATGAGAGCTAAACTCTCAGATTGCTCCCAATTTCAAATAGTTGTCGATTAAACTGCCTGTGTATGTGTGTGTGGATGTGCGTGTGTATGTGTGTGTATGTATGTGCGTGTGTCTGTGTGTGCGTGTGTCTGTGTGAGAGGGAGCGAGAAAGAGCTCCAGTTGTTTATTTTATTTCAGGCAATGTATTTTTTATCAGATGCCACGTTTAATGTTTCTTTTTTTTTTTTCACGTAAAACCATACTCAGGGCGATATTTTCTTCAAAACTGATGACATCTTTGCTATAGATTAAAAAAAAAATTTTTTTAAGATTATTGATTTTTTAAAAGTTTCAAAAACAATATATATGTGTGTAGTTGAGAAAATTCTTTAAAAGTCTCCTTTTAAAATTTTTATCATTAAGGGTATTCGGACTATTTCCAGAACGTTACGGCCGATATGTCCTCCGACCTTCTTCAGGTGTTTATCGGACTCGGGAACCTTCACGGAACTTCGAACTACGTCTTTTATTGAATCCACGGATGTTGCCTGTTCTGATTCCGTTAGCCATAACCGGGAACAAGGAATAATTAACACTTGTAACAGGTTATAGCTAACGGAATCAGAACAGGCGACATCCGTGGATTCAATAAAGGACGTAGTTCAAAGTTCAATGAAGGTTCCCGAGTCCGATGAACACCTGAAGAAGGCCAGAGGACATATCGGTCGAAACGTAGTGGAAATAACAATAAAGATGAAGACAACAGTCCGAAAACCCTTAATGATAAAAATCATCAAGCTTCGTCTCAGAAATTTAGACAACAAATATCCTCTAAAAATGTTTTATTTTTTCTGATTTTAAAAACATTAAATAAAATAACAACTTTGTTTTAGTTTGTTGTCAAAATCTCGTTTATAAGATATTCTAATAACAAATCCAATTGAAACTCTTGGAAATAAATATGATTTTTTTAATTAATTACAGGCAATTAATTTGCATTTGGGATGTTTCATCGACTTAGAACTAATTTTACAAAAGAAGATATGTTGAAAAAAAAAGGTCTTTGTGTTATAATTAGAGATAATGATAAATTAAAAAAATCTCTCCACGTTATTATGCAAATTGACTAACATTTTAGAATTGTAAAATGAAATGTTTTGGATTCTAGTTAATGTTTTACCAACGTAATTCTGTTATCGCCGATTTTGAAATATCAGATCTGTTCATAGATTGGTTTTTTTTTCAATTGATCTTTAAGTCACAGTAATATAGTTTTTATCACAACCCTACGTGAGATTGAATAAACGCCAGGGTCAAATTTGATATAAATCTTGTTCTTATTATTAGTTATGTTTCTAATTGTTTCAGAATAGTTTGTTACAGTTTGGATACCAAGATTGTTTAGATTTGTTTCGATGATGTGTGAAGTTTATTTAATGGGTAAAATAAAATATCCATGCCATAGATTGTTACGGGAAAAAATTTTTCACAATTGCTTGGCTAAGTTTTTCGTTTGTGAATTTCAGAAGCCTTTATTTTAGCAGGGTGAATTAAAAATTTGGAATATTGGTGTTTTGCCCAGGGATTTTCTTTAAAATCAGGTTCATCATATGAAAATTCGGGTATATAAATTTAAACTACTCCAAGGTAAATACGAGTGATTATTCAATTCTTTTTGTATAATGATGTGAGTAAAAATGGATATATTCACCTTTATTAGTGGATTTATGAAAAAACATTAAATTCTACTTCATTATTATCATTTTACTCTTTTAAAAATTTTCACATAAGCGTTAACTATTGGTTTCTCACTGGATTTTGAGTAGCTGCAAGTCTCCTCGAGTCTCTTGGACTCTTCTCAATTTTCTGGCTGATCTTAATCATACTGTTGTTTAGATGATCTCTACTTGACCTCTAATTTCTAAGTCTTCTAGTCCCTTTACCAATCTTTATGGGATTGTTCCAATTGTAATAATTACAATCGGTATCAACATCACATTCATGTTCCATAGTATTTTTTTTTTTGTTTTCTAACAAGGTCTTGGTATCTTTTGGTTTTCTTTTAATTTTCCTTTATGGTCTGCCGGGATGGCAAAGTCTACAATTCGACAGGTTCTCTTCTTTATGCTATAACTCGGTCTGTTCGTCTGGTTTGGAAGAGGAGATCTATTTGTATGTTAAAATTCCAGAGAAATTTGTGCGTTCCATTCTCAGGGACAGATTCTGGGTTGTGTATATACCTTGAGTTCGCATGATCAAATTTTAATTTCTTGCACAATGACCTATCACCACGTAACCCACACTTGCTTTTATGTTGCATCTTATCTATTCTTGTTTAGAAGTTGTCTGTCTTTGTGGTGTTATTTTATGCTACTTTTTTATTTTTATTGTTATTGATAATATATAAAAAGAATAAATCCTTGTTAGTTTCTACTTCGTAGATAAATTTATGGTAGGTTCTATTTTGTTTAATTTATCCTTCATTTTTGATAGGTCATAATTTTGTGGATATATCATCTATATAATGGAAATTTTTATAATCTTTGGGTATCATAAATCTAAAGGCATGAAAAAATTCGAGTCACATACAAAGACTACATTAAGAGACGAACCCAGGGGTAAAACAAATTCTAAAAAAATAAATTTAAAAAACAACAATGTATAATGCGTAATAAGTAAGTATTTTTAACTGAAAAAGGTAATGCAATGTTAATTTTCTCAAGGTACTTTTTAAAAGGTTTAGTTCATTTATATACAGTAATATTCCCGTATAATGAATTTATGCTGACGCTTAAGATATTAAGTCTAACGTAAATTTGGGCGGTTGTCTAGCTACACTGAAGAGTTGTGATACAACGAAACAGTCTGTCTGTGGAAAACAATATATATATATATATATATATATATATATATATATATATATATGTGTGTGTGTGTGTGTGTGTGTGTATTATGCAAACATACCGCAGAGAAAGGAAAACTTCCTTTGTCATGTAAAATGATCCATTATTTACATAATACATTATTAACGTAATGTAACGGTTATCGTCATTGTAAATGAACTAGGCGACTCGAGTTCAAAACCTGGAAGAGGCTGTTTGCATTTGATATTTCATCATAGCCTTAGTACCATTGGATATAGTATGAATCCAACTATTCCCAATGCAGCTTTGCGTAAACACTAAGACTGTCTGAGCTCTTTAGCCTTCTTTTAGCAACCAGTCTAGGAGAATGTAAACTCTGAATCCACACCAGCTCTACTCCAGTTAACAATCGACCTTGCGTCTCATCCTGCTCGTGGTAGAGGAGTTAGGTATATGTACATATATAATTATCTCGATGAAGTGGACACTACTGTCGTAGCCATGAAAACAGAATGAATTATTCATTTCATAGACGAGGTTGTTAAGACATTGCAAAACGTTTCATTGTCAGTTTAAAATTTTGCAGAATTTTAATCAAAGATCATTTATTCGAACACCTAATGCAAACCAGACAAAATTTACCTGAAGATTTTTTCCTATTGTTGTGTATCATAATGATTAGATATTTGTTAAACATTTTTCTAACTGAAGCTGTCAGAATAGTTATAATGTTATTGTTTTATCATTTCTAAGATAATATTCATTTGAGTTTTATAAGACTTATTTTAAAGATGGGATTCATATACTTGAATTACAGCCCGAAAGGCTGAGAAAAAACGCCCTAATAAATCATTAACTACGACAGGGATGTGGTATAAGATACATGGTCAGTATAATTTGGGGCCCCAAACGTAGACAAATATATAATTTTGAGTTTTAGCCACTAAATTCCTAAAGACCTCAGGCTACTCAGCTTCTCGTATTAGAATCTCTTGGCTTTAGATAGTTTCAGATGATTAGTGTCTAAATAAGTAAGATAGACACTACACTCAAATTACATCTGGAATTATGGAGGAGTTATGTTTGGTTGTGAGCAGAACTGTTAATGAGCGACCTATTGATTGTAGTGAAAGCCGACAAATATTACATTTTAATCCACATAAGAATTTAAGCGTACGCAGGTGAACAGAGAAGAGTCATCATAAGAACTCTCAGATTCCTTACTTTTATCATAATAGAAATACCAAGTCACTCATAAATAAGTAAGTAAAGTAGAGTTTGCGAGCGAAGTAGAGGGCGACCAGAAGACTTACCAAACCCCTTCTGCTACAGCCAGTATGTGACGTACAAAGTTGATTTTAAGCAGAGTAAATTTGGTTTTTATTTAGAATTTTCCTTCCGCTAGATTGTTTGTCTAACCAATGCCGAAGAACCCTATCTGCCCAATTATTCGCCCAAAGCTAGGGGGATAAGAAATGGATTCATACATTCCCAAGAACATGAGCGCGAAATGAAAGGTAAGCAGTTTTGACCAGGAACTGATTTCCGTTCACCGATTTGATTTCCCACAGAAACAACGGCTACTACGGCAAGAGCACCTTCTATGTACCGGCTACAGATGTACCAGGAAACGCACAGATATTACTCTTTGATCTTGGTAAGAATCAACCAATATATAAATAATCCAGTAATTTCGAAGGGAATTATGCTCATATATATACACACACACACACACATTCCAAAATGTCTTTTTTATTCTGATTTCATTGAATTTCATACAAATCTTACCACCCCAAATATATATATATATATATATATATATATATATATATATATACGTATTCATGTAGACCATTCACCAACTACCTCTGAAAAGCATAAAAATGGCAAAGAACACATAGAATGCGTAATCCGCTTCTTTTTTCCTTCTAAGAAAAAAGGTAAAAAGAAAAAAACGAACCTTGTGGTTTCCGCTTGGGTAGCAACATTTCTCACTCAAGAAAATGCTACCTCTTGGTGATGACATTCAAACCTGAACTGCGCATGTCTGAAAATACCTCTTTTAAAGTGGAAATCTTTACTTTTCTCAAGTAGAAAACCGCTATTTCAATAATGTCACGAGTTTCATCTTTAAGAGGAGGGAAAGAGGAGGATTCTTCCGTTTACCGAACCCTTAAAACTTATATAACTTGCAGATAACTGGACCAAAAGTAATTTGCTGGGTAATATCTGCGTTCACTACTCGATTTTCTTATTTTGTTTATATGTTCCAAGAATTTTTGATTGTGTCATTTTTCTTTTGGTTGATCGATGAAGTGATGTGCTTCGATCATATTACACAATTGTTTTTACAATAATTCTTAAAAAATAAATTGAAGAAATTAAATGTTATTTTTATTGTGTTAACATTTTTTTACTTTAAGATTATGTTTTTTGCTGCTGTCTCCTACTTCGAATTTTTGTCTTTTGCGTATTTTAAAAATTTTCCCTGTTTCTATATTTTATCTGCTATTTTTTCTTTCTGTATCCTTTACTTTTTGGCAGGGTTTAAAATTAACACTGACTGTATCCATTGTAGTGAGGTAAGACAGCCCCTTCCGAAAAAGAGGTGTTCAGGGTATAATAATAAAATATATCTGATGGTGAGGCTCTTGTTTTGATGATCTGGAGAGTTTTGATTATCCCTTCATGACCATAATTTCCAGGTACATTCTGAGCCATAGTAATAGTACCAGTTAGATCTTAGGGGCAAATAGATCTGGACCAAGTGAAAAATCTCTTTAAAAAACTACACAAAATAATGTAAATATGAAGGCACAATTAACGCCATTAACTAACCACTTGGTAAAGAATAACAATCAATATTTCAAACATACATCATTTTCCTTCTTTGGTATTTTCTTGCTTTGTTTTTTCCTTTTTACTTGGTTTTCTTGCCATTGTTTCTTTCTTTAATTATTTGTTGGCTTTACGATATCTCAACCATTTTGTGTTATTTAATGCAAATTCTGTATTTTGTTACTCTTGTCGTTTTTTAAAGAATTGGTATAAAGTACTTAATGGTAATCATTTGAAGACAATTACACCGTAAATAAAATAATAAATAAACAAAATAAAAGATAACAAACTACTGTAATCAGATTGAAAATGGCTACTTTAATTAAATTTTGTAGCTGTCCCCGTAGCTTCTATTCCTTAATAAAGGTAAAGCGCCAGGTTTATCATTGCCTGATGCAAAAAAAAAAAACCAAACCCGCTAGACAAGTAATACTGGTTGAGCAAATAATTTCCTAGTACTGCACATTATAATGTATGCATTCGTGGAAAGGCTTCCACTCCCAAATTTGTCCAGTGCAGCATGTTGCCTGTGGAAGTAAACACATTTTGAAAGGGCTAGATTGGGTTGTTTTGGTAACTGTACCAAGAACACTTAACTCAGAAACTGCGTTGGGCGAAGATAACATGTAGTGGAGATAATCGATATATATATATATATATATATATATATATATATATATATATATATATATATATATAATGCATATATTTTTTTAAAAAGTGCGCGCGTGCACACACACACACACACACACGCACACACATTTATATATTTAAATGTACTAATATTTATGTAATATTTTTTATTTACAATATATATATATATATATATATATATATATATATATATATATATATATAACACACGCCAACACAAGAAATGAACCAAATTTATTTCATGAAAAGAAAGGAATATGTTGTATTTTTGCAGTTTTTAAATCAATATTAATTGGTAATTCCTTTTTTTATTCATTACATTGTTTTATAAGATTCGTAAAAATGATTTCTAGAAATACAAGAACACGTATAGACAATTTAAAAAAAAAACAAAAGTGAAGGATTATATCGGGCCATCAGGATATTTTCTGCTATATTAAAGAAAGAAAGTATAAAAAAAACATCCTTGCAACTGTGAAGAGAGTTAATATGAAATAAGAAAGAGAAGGTTCTCTTGGTAGAAAATCAGGATGTGGCCGCTCAAGAGCTTCCACTAGCAGGGATGACCAGTGGCGGAAACAAGCAGTCTTGAGAGAGAGAAAAACAACGTTTGCTCTGATGTCAAAAGAATTTAAAACTACGCGTGGAAACTAACTTTCGATAATTACATTATATAGAAGATTAAATGAAATCGGTTTCTCTTCAGAAAGATGTGTTCGGAAGCCCTTGTTAAACAAAAAGACATTTGCCTCCTATTATGGCAAGAAAGATTCAGAACGGTTTAGCAATGCTAACTTATCTGATGAATCGCAAACTTGTCTCTCTCGTGATACACCAGAAGGTTGTATTAGAAGAGCAAGGGAAAAATATCATCCAAGTTGAATCAAAACGACTGTTAAGCAAGGAAATGAATGGATAATAATGTGGAGAGCCTTCATTGAATCAGGTGTTGCTAAACTGATAAGATATGAAGAGTCAATGAATGCAAAAGACTACATTAGAATTCTTGAAAGAGGGATAATACTATGGGTTCAACAGCTCATGATGGCCGACACCATGATTTTTCACCAAATAATGCTTCAGCACACACTGCTAAAATGACAAAAAAGTTGTTGGCAGAAAATTAATTTGAGCAATGATATAAGCTTAGCCAAAGCCCTGATATAAATCCAATTAAAATTATTTGGTCATTATTTCTCGTTCTTTATCATGGAAAATAATTTCTTATAATGGTAACATATGAGAGGTAGTTCAGAGTGAATGAAATGTCTCATCACAGGGTAAAAAGCTGATTAAGAGCATGCTTAAGAGAATTTATTTAAGAAAAATATAGGAAAATACATATTTATATAATATATAAATTATTATTTACATATTTATTTAATATATATGCATAAACAAATCCATATGATATGCATATACATATAATTATATGATATATAATACTTACATAATACACACACACATACACACATATATATATATGTATGTGTGTGTGTGTTTGAATGTATATGCTATCTATATGAATGTATGTTATATACACGCAGATATATATACATTTAAAAATATATGTATATACAAATTTGTACATATATAAAGTTGAATGTTTACATAATAAATCAATCAATCAATCAATCAATCAATCTATATATATATATATGTGTGTGTGTGTGTGTACGTATATATAAATGTGTATGTCTGTGTGTGAGCACACGTGTGTGTATTTACATATCTATATATATATGCATTAGGAAGTAAATAATGGAAATAAATCCGAGAGTATAAAGAAATATAAAAACAAAAAAACAATGTGATTCAAAAGGTGACTTGTATTATAATAAATTCATCACTTTTGGATTATTTTTTTTTCTGTTTTCTTCACATATATAAATGAATAAATTATATTTATCTATATTTACATAATAAGTAAATATTTATTTATAATATATACTTTTATTTATATGCTATATTCATGTGGGTGGTTCCTAGATATTGAGCACTCTCCATATATATTGCACTTGGTTCGACACAAACCCACAAAGTGATTTAGTGACAATCTACTCTGTTATTTGTGTTCGTAATCACTTTTGTTACTGATTACGAAAAAAAAAGCCTCTAATATACCTAAGATATGTTGATATCCTTATTCTTGCTAGTAATATTAACGAAATCAACATACTACCAGACACCTTCCCAAAAAATTCAGTTCTTATTCTAAAAGCAAACACCACACAATACAACAGAACAGACGCTCTTCTTACAAAGTAGTAATGTCCATACAAAAGTTATATGACTTTTGTAATACACCCTCTCCAGATGATAGTCAAAAGTCGGGCAAAAAGTATTTTGGAAATAACAAATTATAGAAGATTTATCAACCAATTCCCGTCAAATTTCATATGATCAATACGGCATTTCGAAAGAATTAACAAAAAAATATGAAGACAAAAAATTTCTATTATGTTCAAGCAAATACGTATTAAACGAGAAATGCTGCCGATATATATATAATCATCATCATCATCATGTCGCGCTTCGATCGGGGAACTACTGCTGCTCCTCTATAAGAGTGGCTTCTATAGAAGAGAATAAAACAGCCATCGAAAGATATATATATATATATATATATATATATGTATATATATATCACACACACACACACACACACACACACACACACACACACACACGTGTGTGTGTGTGTGTGTGTGTGTGTGTGTGTGTGTGTGTGTGTGTGTGTGTGTTTGTGTAATCACGTGTAAATTTATATACATTCCTATAAATGTATAATTTATAAATTCATATTATATGTATATTTGTATAAATCATGAACATTATATATACATATATATATATATATATATATTTCAATAGCTACTACTATATATATATTTTTCAATAGCTACTACACCGATGTGTAAGGGAGGACGCTATTCCTTCTCCAGGATTGCTCCACTATACCCGAGAGACATACATTATAATGTTGGGTTTAAGCAAGGAGATAGCAAGTACCATTTATGAGTCTTTAGTTTGACTCGACGTAGGATTAAAGCCCAATCTCCAAGACCATTGGCGAACATTCTACCCACAAAATGATGGGATATATATGTATATATATATGTATATATATATATATATATATGTATATATATATATTTGTATAAAGCATATAATATATACACATATAATATGTATGTGCATATATTCATAAAAGTATATATATATCCTCATACATATATACATATATATGAATGGGTAGAGTGTCGCCAATAGTCCAGGAGAATTGGGTTTAATCCCAGGTCGCGTCATACCAAAGACTTTAAAATTGATACTTGATACCTCCTTCTTAACACTCAGCAATATAAGGTACGTATCAAGGGTAAACTGGTGCAATCCTGGGAAAGGAGCAGCGCCCTCCTTAACACCTCTGGTCACCCTCGATTATGCTCGCCAAGTTACTTATATATACTTAGATATAGGTATATGTATATTTATGTGTATATGTACATATGTGTATATGTATGTGTACATGCAATTATATATATATATATATATGTGTGTGTGTGTGTGTGTGTGTGTGTGTACATATATATGTTTATATATATGTATAAATAAAGGTTTTTATGTACATATACATATATAGAGGTGTGTTTGTATATGCATATGAACACCCTCTCTCGACACCCCCCTCTATCGTCCATTGCTCCTGGCAGATCTTCAGGGTTACCTCCCGTATCAGCACAGCGCTGCTGTGTGTAGGTTCTACTTGGCCCTCCTGCTTTTACTCGTCCATGGGAAGGGGTCCACAGGTGTACATCCCTTATGCGCTCGTCCCTACTTTTCCAGAAGGATCCCACACGTCTGGGTCGTCTAACTTCGATCGTTTTTTGATGGGTGGGTAGGTGGCCATACAGCTGTTGCTTTATGGGGTGTTGCCTCCATGACTTCTTCAATATTCCTTGCAGCATTCTTGTGTAGGTGCTGTTAAGATTTTTCTTCATTCGTTCAGTTAGTGTCCATGTAATGCGTCCATACATCAGAATCAACACGGCCGCTGCTTGGAAGAAACAGCGTTTTATTTTATCGGTCAGGTCTTATTTCCATATAGCGTAGCGTTAGCTATCCATTCCTTTGCTAGTCGCGTGTTGATGTCTGTCTCGATTGATGAGACACTGCTTCCTAGGAAGGTGAACTTGTCTACTCGTTTCAGAGAGGCACAGTTTAGTGTGGAAATGTTGTCTCTTTGATTCAAGCACATATATTCCATCTGCCTGCTGCTTGTTCCAGACTATGTAGCTGGGTTTCGGTTTGGGCGGGTGCATTTGCTAGAAGTGCTGTCATCGGCGTAGTCGGCGTAGGTAACTTTTTTTGTGGGGTACATTCTGCTTCTTTCCTTTGTTAGCTCTAAACTGTTTTCTTTCATTTAATTTAATACATGTATATATATATATATATATATATATATACATTTACATATATGTACGTATATATATATATGCATTTGCATATACATATGCATGCGTATATATATGTTTTTTCTATGAGTATACGTATGCATGTATATATTTGTGGATATATATATATATATATATATATATATATTTTTATCTCTATGTTTATGGGTGTATATTTGCATTTAGTGAATCAGTGTGGTAGAAATATGTGGATAGTTTAAATAAATAAAATACTTAACTCAAATTTAGATGCGTGATATTTCATTCGGCTTCATTTCATCTCGAACCTATTCCAACTGAGACTGTTTTCTGAGTTTTGTATTGAAAAGCATGTAAGAAGTAATGATAAGATCGTGGAAGGTATAGTTGTAGCAGGAAAGCTGTGATGGATTTAAAGTCAAAGGAATCAGGTTTCATTAGAGTTTTTTTTATGTGGAGAGAGATTGGGGGGGGGGTGATAAGAAAAACCCTTTGCTACATTTTTCTTATCTGCTCCCTAAAATTTATCTCCATCTAAATGTGAGTTAAGAGTTTGATTTATTCAAACTTTCCCCATGCTTCTATCATCTATCTATCGATCTATGCTTAGCTATATATATATATATATATATATATATATATAAAATGTATCAGTATATTTTAAGTTAAGTTAGCAATCTTAGTCAAGGTCGACTCGAAGGCTCCCTTTTCAATAGCTACTACACAGGGTAGGACGCATCTCCATTTCTTGGATTGCTCCTCTTTACCTTTGATCCGTACCTTCTAATGCTGAGTGTTAAGCAAGGCAGCATCAAGTATCATTTTTTGAGTCTTTGGTTTGAGTCGACCTGGGATTGAACCCCGGTCTCCCCGACCACTGGAGAACTCATGATCCAATAGGCCAATATATATATATATATATATATATATATATATATATATATATATATATATATATATATATATATATATATATATATATATATATATATATATATATATATATATATATATATATATATATATATATATATATATATATATATATATATATATAGTTGGATGGATACATTTTCGATGATTTTGATTTTTAATTTTACGCATGCGTTCAATTCATTTCAGGTTTTGTCTACTGACCTTTAAACTGGAGTCAGTTGGACACTGTGAACAACGCAACTATAATACAAGTCAATCCTCCAGAAATTTGGGAAAGGCATGCTTTTCTACTTCGCATTTAACCTGCGAGATACAATGCGGTGATTTCAGAGAAAGATTCATGAAAACCAAGCACCCATACTACATCATTGTGTTTGGAGTAGGTTTTAACGTTTGCAACATTATAGATATATTATTCCTTTCCATCGCCACTGACACAACATGATGGCTATCAGAAAGTCTTTGGTTTATTAGAATTTTATGGATAGAGAGAATGGCTTTCTGGAAGACTCTGTGTCATACAAAATCACTGTGATATAGTACACAAGCAGGAGATCACATGGTTGGTCGTTAGGACATGTCAACAATCACATCACCTGAAAGTCTTGCAGCCAAACTCGCTAGATTTTAATACATTGATTATTATGTGTAGATTACTTTTAAGCAAGAGACCAATAAAACTCAATGAACTGAAAACAAGCATAACGGTAGCATTTAACAATTTAAAGAATTACACCAAATGTTTGCAAGGATATTTAGAATTCGTCTGACGGCGATTTCTTGAATAAATTGAATTTATATTATTTCAAGAGATTTTCAAGTAAGTTTGTTAAATATATCTGATAAAGTGACATATCAGTGTTATTTTCATTTTCATGCAATTTAAACGACAGTTTACTCACCGCAACCTATACATTTACGAACTCGTTCAGGGTCACATGAAATAATGTAGACCACATAAAAAATACCAAAAATAATAATCTGAACGGGTTTTGTTCAGATCTTTTGTTGTACACTGCAGGTTTAACAGTTTCTGTTTGGTTCTTGTCAAAGGACACTGAAATATGAAACACAGTTTTAAACTGTCTAGAAATAAGTCAGGTATTTAGTAATCGAGATCGAGCACAAGGTCTTGTTACAGGAGTGATGGTATATCGACTTAGTATATTGTTCTTCCAACTGCGACTTGTTTCTGGATTGTTTTCGGACTCTTTATCTGAGTATCACAAACTCTAGCTTATACTAAATCCGTTGCCCAACCAGCGGATAGATTGGCTGGTCATGGTATTTACTCATCCTTAATATCAATTTTTTATTATTCTTATTTTCTTTAAAACATCTTTTTTTTAAATTTGAGGATATTGCAAAACACCTTTTTAGTGATCAGAGAGCTGTGTCCACACTATGAACTCCAACCTACTTTGATTTTTAATTTTCACCCAAAACTGGTATCACCATGGTCTTAAAACTCCCACTCTCACTATATTCAACCTGGCCTTTCCCCCGAGGCGGGTGCAACCATCTTTTGTGACGAATTTGATTTTCAAAATGCGTAGATCGAAGGGGAGTTGCCAAAGTTTAATAACCTAATATTTTCTTATCAGATCAGTTTCTCATGAAACGAGTTGTTTTTTATAATCTCAGAGACGGCCCAGAATAAATTTTCTTTCGAAATTTAAGTTACCCAAATAATATTATACAATCATGATTTTCTTATGAGACTTTCTCCTCCGGAAGCTTTAATACAGGGCAACTGTTCCCTCTAGGATAATTTTCAAAAACATTCGGATGGATACTGCTAGAGCCTGGTCGTCATCTGGGTATTTTCTTTTGTCCAGTACCTTAGATTTTCATAAGAGTGTGACTATATCCTTTTTCACTTGATCTGCTTACCCTCAATTGGTTAAACCTATTTCCAAGTTACAGATGTACCCAGAAGAGACATTTTAAAAGATAAAATTTAACAATGCCTTTAACGCAGTGCAAAAAAAAAAATCCATGAGCAGATATTTTGATGGAGTTAATGCTAAAATACACTGACATTCGATATATATATACTGAAATAACTTATTGTTTAAGTTATAATAGAAATTTTGACTATTATTCATTTATCATAACATCTAATCACAGCGTCTGTTTGTAACTGAATTTTAATGTGAAAATGGGACATATTAGCATAAACTTTTCTCTGATAAAGTAATCCTAGCTTTGGTGAAAATTATTTTGGTTTTCAGTCAAATCGGCTACCAAGAACCTAGGTACAAATGTTTTTAGGTATCCCAACTTGGAAAATATTTAGATATTTCACTCATCTCAACGAATAACTACATTGTGTTTAATTCTTGTGAACTAAAAAATATAGTAAGTCAACGATGCATTGTTGGAAGAATTAAAGTCGAGCAAAATAAAACGGTAATATTTAGATAACCTATTTTTTTCGCTTGTAAATACATAGAAACTTGTGAAAAAAAAAAAGAAAAAAAGCGATGATGAAATAACAACAACAATTGATAATCTGGTTTTTCATATTTTATTTTCTATGTTAAAGATAGACGAATCTTTTCACATTTTTATGATTTGAAAACTGCCAATAAATCTAAACAGAATGTATTGTATTTTCTTAGAGAGAGAGAGAGAGAGAAAACTATTTCGATATAAATTTTACTAAGGTCTACCTTTAAGTAAAAATAAGCAAATCAAATAAATTAATTTAGAAGAAATATGTAATTAAATATATTCCTTACGATACAGTTATACATTATTTTAATCTCTCAATTCGGACAACTCCGTGTTGTCCTACTTATAAGTAAAACTTACATATTGTAAAAATTATATATATATATATATATATATATATTTATTTCTACAAGTTCTAAAAAGTAATCATTTTCTTCAGAGTCATCTATAAAGCTTAATTCAGTTCAGCACAAAGCCAGAATATGGAGGAACTAGAAGGAATTGAACACATTGTAATTTGCTTTTCTAGCTTTCTAAAAATTATTCGACGCAGGATAGCCAACACGTTTTTCTTTGTAGTATAACATAGAGATTTCAGAAACTAATAGTTGAATTTTATTGAGAGAATCACTAAAATCATTCCAATAGATTATAAATAGGTATTTTACTCTCTTAAAAAAAGCTTTGAATATACCCCAAATAAAGTGTAAATGAAAGATACTTTCTTAGGTATGACACAAAACTGCATCTAGTAGTGAGACTTCTGTTCTGACGATCTAGGGAGTGTGGAGTTCCCTATCATTGCCATAATTTTCAAGTCCCCTATGACTAGGACTGTTAATAGCTGTTTGGGTACCATTGAAGGGTACAATGGATCTGTCTAATATATTCATATTCGATAAGAAAAAGTGAGTGTTAAATGAAGGCGATTCCCTAACCTCAAGTAATAAAATAACAGTAGGCATGTTTATATTCCCTTAAACTCAATCAATCAATTAATCATATAATTGTATGCAAATTTTCTCCACTGGAGAGTAATATTTAATAACACCTAAGTGTATAAACAAATGAGTATAGTGATTCGGCATTAAATGTCCCATAATGATTTGATATGGCGTTAAACAAATAACGCAAACAATCGCGTATATTTTTTGGTAGGAGGCGGACTTCATCGACATACTCTTTTTATATACTTATAATTCATGACAAAACATTTCATTAATTTCAAAAATACATATCAATACATAAAAATCATATTTATTTCTGTTCCAGTTTTTCTTGATTTTCAAATTTTAATTCCCCTCTAAAGACGGTGAAAAATTTTTTTCAACAGGTTGATAGAAAAAGAAAAAAGAACTTTCCCTTTTAATCTTTTCACATCACGTTATCAATTATTCTTTCCTAATTGCTATTTTGACTATAACAAACTTCACCATTGTTAATGCAATTGTTCTTGAGTAGATAAGTTGTTTCTTATCCTAAATGATGAAGTCACAAAGAGTTTCTCTTAGTGTTTACACTGGAAATCAATTTTACGTAGCCCGCCAAAGATCGTGTCTCTCAAATGTCTACCTTCACACAGTGTTTGTTGGCTGGCGGTTCTAGACGATCACGCACGTCGTTTCATTTTCTATTTTGCAGTTAATTAAAGAGAGCCGCGACTGCTTGAACATTCAGATAATAACCTAATTGTAAATTTTGCTTCTTTTTTTTAAAAAAAATTATTTACTTTCTGAAAGCTAAGGAAACTTTTTTTTTAATCCCTAATAGAATTAATTTAGAAAAAAAAAGGTGGTTTGACTATCTTCAAGTATTTTTTCTTAGAAGTAAAGAACTAAAAGTCAAGATATCGATCACAATGTCAGGAATAAAGTTTTCATCAACTTTTCTAAATGCAAAAAAAATAATATTGATTCATTAGCAAATATATTCGAACAGTAGATCACCGTGTTGATCTACTACACTTCAGACTGGCCTATAAATAAAGTTAAATAACGGCACTAAGTAACAAAACTAACCTTTTCTAAATTTCGTTCAGCTTTTGATGACTCAAAGTAAAACATCTTGTATGTTTCACTCTCGAGGTTACTTCCAAAATTGGTTGCATCCCAAAAAGAGTGCGCAACACTGTCTTTGATATCTAAGGCTTTGGTAAATAATTGAAATTAAAATATTCTTGGTTTATTTTATATACATATTGGTCATAGAATGCCAAAAGTTGACACTCGTTATAAGTACGCTGCAATTTATTTTTAAATATTCCTTTTAAATACATATAAGATTAAAATGGATTTTAGCTTATGGGTCAAATTTATCAGTGTACATAACTATATAAATGTAGAAAGATTATGATGTGCCCGTGGGCACGAAATACTTGACATCCCTCTAGATTTTATCGAACAACAACAAGTACTTGCGTTATAATAATTAAAAATAAGTAAATGCACAAATGTTGTCGTTTACTTAACTTAGTTTGACTTAAGCCCAAAATTATGGAACACTCAGTGAGAATTGAATTCAATACCATTATGTCCACCGACCAAAAACTCAAATTCATAAAGCCTACGATTATCATAGGAATTCTGCATCAAACATTTCCTAAAACTTTCCCTTTTCAACTTTCTTATCCTTAAATAAAGCATGCCAACCGCAAACAAAAAAAAATACATAAAATAAATCAGTAAGCAAGTAAATAAAAACAAAATAAAAATTAAGAGTAAAAAATAAAAATGAAATAAATAAATATCTACATAATTTTTTTGTATGTACGAGGTGATTTTGTACGAGGATTTTTTTTTTATGTAAGAGTTGATCCTGAAGAGTTCGCGGCTCAAACCAAGAAAGAAATAAGCTAAAGTTATGAAATGAACACGCTTATCAATATTAGTTCAGTACACATGACACATATTTTCTGAAGTTTATTTATCCCTTAAAAAAAATCAATCAGTTCATTCACTCATTTGTAGGGCCGAGGACCTTTCAATATCACACTTAAGAATCAAAGGCCTTGCAAAAATGCCATACTGTCGCAAGTTTTTTGTTCGCCCAATAAGGTTAGAATATTCTAATATAAAGTTACTGGAAATTTTACCTCAATTTACCACTTACGTATGATGACTCCTTTCATGCTCATTTGTATTTTTGAAAGTTTTTAGAGGAGATAATATCAAATAGGAATAGGGCACTTCACCTTATTTATTTACTTGTAATTCTAGCATTCGTGCTATATGATATAGGGCTTCGTAACTAAAGTGTTAGACTTTGACTTCGAAGTGAATGAAATCGAACTCCAGTCATGCAAGCACGTTCACTTTCGGGCTCGTACCCGTAGGAAAGGCATGAAGCCTTTTATAACCCCCCACAACAGGTTAACTAAGACCACAACTATTCTACTACATGGAAGGCTTCGGCATTAAATAATCCATGAAACTTGATATGCCTATTTATACCGACTCCTCTGCAAGAGCAGGATGGGAAACAAGGTCAGCTTTTAATAGGTTTGAAATCAGAATTTCATTCTGGTGAAGAACCCAGCTGAAGGGAGAATAAAAAGATCCGTACCTTTTCCAAGATTATTCGTGCTATGAGAAATGCAATCAGCTTCGTCCAGGATTTGAACGCGTGTCCCCGTGTCCATTTATTACGACGGTAACCATTGTACTACGGGAACCTCTATTAAGGTTGAAATCTCATTAAACAATGAAACCAAAACCGAAATATAATATCGTGCAACAGTAAACTTAATGTCTACCAAAAGCGGCTTTTAAGCGAATATGATAGAAAACGGTTTTATCTATCTTTTTAAAAAATATATCATTCTCCAAGATCATTTCTGACTTTTGGTTCCTGAAGGCTTAATTTTTAATTTTGATTTCTTTTCTTGGATTATATTTTATGGTGCCCCTCTTCATGGATTTTTTCCCCTTTTTTATAAGTCTCTGAGAACTGAAAAGGTACAAACTGCGTGAAAAGCTTCATTATTTTCGACTCTACTATTGTTCGATCTTGGTACCAGAGGTCGCTGCAGAATATCACTACTGAACAAAAGAGCAGTTGCTAACAGCAGTATTATTTGACGAACGATTTTCTTCTTTTTTCACTTTTCTATGATACGAGCATTTCAAGATGGGAAAGTAAATATGTCTATTCCATTTATCTATGCCAACCCACCAGCAGACTGGCATATTCGTCTGTTTAGTCAGGCAGCTCAGCACGTAAGTCAATTTATTTTTGCTTATGCATATAAAGTAGACATATCAAAATCTATATATAAGGATGACATTATTTCGATGGTTTTGCTCTACATTCTTTTTTATTTGCTCCAATCTTAAAATAAATATGATTAATCAATATAAATTTATGATTTGATTTTTTAAAAAAAGAATTACGCAACCAGAAAAAATACGGTGTCCTGACTATAAAATCAAACTGTATCTGATTGTGAGGCTACTGTTCTGGAATTATGTGGAACGTGGAGTACCATTTCATTATCACGGACCAGTGTGCTTGTTCAGCGCTCTTATACATACAAACATACTGCGACTAACACACACAAAAATATTCACATGCGCCTACATTTTTTTAATTTTATGTATGGCCGGCTGAGTAAGTGGCTCGGTCATTAAGGCTCTGTTTGGGAACAAACGAATCTAATGATTCTAAAAAAGACAACACATCAAATTAAAAACAACCAGAAAAAAAAGAAAGTACCTCCCCCAACTCAAGACAGGAATACAAGCAAGGGGCTAAACCGACGTATGGAAAGCCCCTGCCAAGATAATGGTTAAGGTTGACGAGTTACATTAGCTAGCATGGGCCATCTCTCAACAAGTTCGGGAGAAAGGATCTTGTTCAATTTAAAGGGGTTTCGATAAGACCAGTAGAAAAGAACAGCGGCGGACTTTGTCGTAGACAAAGACATAAAGAAAATCGTAAAACCATTAAAAACCTGGTATGGAAATCTCTTACCAGCCTGGCTGTAAAGTTACTAGTGGTAATATCTGGTACCTCTTACGTTTTGGGGATGTATTGGTACCGACTATATATAATGTCGTTACCTTGAAAGACACCAGAGTCTATATTATTAGAACTGAGTAGTTCGGGAAGCGGAGAACGAAGGTATCGTCATTTGAGGTGCCTAGCCACCTCTTAGACGAAAACTTTGTTGCCTATATGCCGCAGTTTCTTGACATAGTGGGGCAGCACATGATGGCATGCCGTACGAGGGAATAGAGATTTGATATAATGCTGGACTGTAAGATTTTCTACTACATTCCAAACCGGTTTGATATGAATGGCTCGCTGTAATAATTACGAGGAGAAAATCATCATTAGCACTGTGGGGGAGATCGGTTACCTTTCCGCAGTTTGCCTGGAGAAGAAGACTCAGTTTAAAACCCCCAACCACATTCGGAATGCACCTGCACTAAACCCGGTGAAAGGCAAAATGAAAGCTCCCGTAGACTCACATACAGTTAGAATATTGGGTCCTACTTCGGTTGGGGGATGACTGATCGTCCCCCACTTCTGAGACATCTAATTCGATCGCCGCCGACAAATCGAAGTAGGGTTGGCTGACTGTAGGAAGGGGTTAGAGGAAGATCAAACCTGCAGCTCTGCAGTATTGGAAGGATTTCCAGGAAGTCACCAGCAGTCAAGAGCCCCCACCCACATACGCCACAACTGCTTCACCCAAAACTTCTTCACCAACAATAAAGGTCAGTTGAACTAGCCCGTGTCTGGAAAAATTTGAGAAGTTAATCGAGTTCAAAAAGAGGCTGGATGAAGCCAGATCATCAGAGCCTGCTTTTTGCTTAACCCATCCGTAACCAAAAAAATGCTGTTCAGGTGGAGCTAGCTTTTTCCCCCACAACAAAAAGTACCAAACTATAATAATTAGGGCTAGATTAAAAATGTCTTTCAAGGCGACGAATATGGCTCAGGAATTATGGGCCGAGGAGCTTAGGAATGTTGCTCATCGGCATATCGTGTGTGTCATGTCACCGGACAGGCAATGTCAGACTACAAACAAAGGCATTGATAGGGTGTTAATTAATTCAAGAAAATGTTCACAAGAGTGCTCAGACCGAGCTCTAATCAGTTCAACACCTATCTTGCCGGTTTCCCTTTCGCGGATACGTAATCGGCTGGGTGAGGGGTATGCATAACGGGGGAGAAAGTTTGGTAGGCGTTGAAATCGGTCAGAACAGACAATTTTCCCGGGATCGACGTTCTGCCCAACGAATTGTACCTAAGGCTGTCGCACATGTTTTATACTCTTGCTGGCAACGATCAATAACTGGATGAAGCAGGGCTGTATACCCTAAATCTTTACCAGGAGTATGGTGTAGTTGCTACACAAGGACAAACATGGTGGGCATGGGATTAGTAAGTTTCATCCTTAAATTGTGTCAAATATCGACTTGAAGATTTTTGCGAAGATCTTGGCCGACTAATTGGAGGCTACCCAACCTTGTCTAATCGGGCCCAAACAGTGTTTCATTGTCAAAGGTAGAACTATCAAGGACATTCTTCGTTTAGTACGTGCAATCATAGAGAAAGTTGACGTTTACGCCGCGCAGATCAATTTAGATTAGTCCAAGACTTTTGATAGAATTGAAACATTTTCTTGAGACTGTCTTGTCTGCGGCTAGATTGAGGCTATAATTTTGCTGCTGGATTCCCTTTTAAGCTTGATCCTTAGTTGTGGTGGAAGTGAACGTGGTAGGATCGAAAACTGTCTCGATCGATTCTTCAAGGTTTTCGTCACTCACCCTTGTTTTACATCCTCGCACAGGAACCGTTCCTGCGCTAGTTAAGGGCGAAGCAGGTCCTACGTGGCTTCAAATTATCTGGTTCCTCCCTGCCAGCCAGGTGCAGCGCATACACTGACGATGTTAGCGTACTTGAAACGAGCAGTTCTAATGTGGCGGAGGGATGAAAAGAAGTCGGAAGAATGAAGCCGTGACAGGGGCTAAAATTAACCACGAAAAGTCGGTGGGTTTGCGGTTGGAGTCGTAGAAGGGATGCACATTTCCAGACCTCTTCAGTTGGAAAGACAGGTCTCGCAAAATATTTAGCGTCTGGTTTGGTTCCAAACTCCTGCCGGAGAAGAATTGTGCCGAAGTTTTGAAAAAGGCCATGGCTGCTACCGACCTATGTCTTCGTATGGTACTAAGTCTAACGTAAACTTTAGCAGGTTTCAATCCCTACTTGAAGTGTCCTACGTGTCTGTCCACACTGACTAGTTGTGATATAATGAAACAGTCTGTCTGTGGATGACAATATATATATATAGTAATTTACCAAGCTTTTTGCTTCGATGCACCACAAGGCCGAATGAATGGGGTACCCAATGAGACTCGAACTCACTCGTTTTATTTCTATGTATGATACATAGAAGGCACAAGGCCTTGAAGTTTTGGGGGGAGGGGAAGGGAGCGGTCATGCTGTTCTATATATTCTAAGAAGACCTAGCTAGCCACATTCGCCGACCCATTCAGCAGTACAATATATAACCATTCATCCATCGCCATGCGCGCTGCAACCACCAAAATACCACATTTGCTCTATGAAGAAAGTCCTACTTAAAACCCCGGAAGTGATGCATGATTTTATTTACAAATTGTGAATTTTTACAAATGAATTCATATGATGGGGATGGGAGAAAAACCCCGAAATATATACAAAAACAGAGAAACAAAGGAAAAATCCCTCGTTTGGTTGCCTTCCCATCCCCCCGTCTATAAAATTGGAGGCCGACTGTTTTCCGGGTCGAAAGTACAGGAAACAAGCCGGACCTTCCCTAGGTGGGGCAGGGAGCCTAATCTACAGGGGTAAAAAGAAATAAAAGGGTCGGACGCGGTATGGGTTGATGCAAGCAGGTTATATGATTTTTATACATATGAATGTTCAAGATCTTTAGTAAACGTGGACTGGGATATGGGTTGAGGTACAAAAATAATGGGCATGGGGGAGATCTTGAGGACTAACGACTAGATGACGAGGAAAATGACTCACAAACATACTGCTAACTAGGTTTCAAGGGGGAAAACCAGTCCTACTTACCAGGGGTGGGGTCCCTAAGGACCCGTACCGTAGACGCCATGGGCCGGCAGAGGAGGGAAGGATGACTCCAACGTTGCCCCCTTTCGCACGACCAGGCTCGCTGCATTCACCCACCTTTTGCTGAATGTTATGCGATCCAAGCGTTTTCTATCGCATCTGATTTTGACCCTCAGCTGATGCCGAAAATACAAAACCAGATCACGATGAGAAAAGTTTGCATTGTCATACAATCCCTTGTTTCGCGTCGTCCAAATCACCATTTTAGCTACAGCTAGGATCGCGAGAAACACCACACGCTTCTCATCCTGAAACGGAGGAAGAACGTTGTCCACGACGTAACCAACGTCGAGCAGCACGAGCTGTTTGGGTTCGATGCGAGCCGTCCACTCGCCGACGTGGTCCCAAAACGGGCGAACTCGCTCGCAGTAATAGAAGGCGTGCGCAATCGGGCATGTCTGCCAGGCCCGCTTTGTAGTCCAAGCCGACAAGGGGTAACGCATTTCGAACAAGTCGCCAGGTGAGCGAGAACTCGGAGTTGTTCAAGAAGCTCGATCCTGGCGCCCAATTCCAGTGAGAGCGGATCTCCTCCGCCGTCCAGCCGTGCCGCTCGCTGAGAGGATCAGAAGCTGAACCCACCACAAATTCCCGATACAGGTCCTTCCGAGGCCATGAAAGGTCACTGGACCCAAGAAGGTTACGAAGGGCCTTTCGGCACTCGCGGACAAACAGTGCTTCGCCCAAAGGCCTACGTCGACCTTCAGCCTTTGGGTCTGAGTTGAGGCGAGGAAAAGTCCGACTCGCCTTTCATCTCCACACTGAGTCCCCCGCCAAGACACGGCCCAGATATGCAAGTCTTTAAGCAAGCCAGTGGCTCTCCAGATCAGGCATACCCAGACCCCCGTTGCGTGTACGTTGGATACAGACCTGCCCACGGACCATCGGCCTTGCACCTCCCCAGACAAGTCTGGAGAGGGATCGTTGAAGCGCCAACCGATGTGCCTTAGGCAGAGGGAGTACAGCCATTTGGTAAAGGATCAAGGGGAAGACGTACGCGGCGCACGCCTCCGCCCTGCCCTTTAAGGACAACCTCCTTGAAAGCCAGATTCCCACCTGAGCATTCACCTTGGCTCGTACTTCCGACCAATTTCGCTCCAGTTGGAGGTCGGGCCCAAACCACACCCCAAGGATGCGGATGGGTCCGTCACTCCAGCGGAAGGGCCCTAGAAGAGTATTGCTACCCCTCCAAGCACCAAGCCGCAAACCTTCGCTTTTGTCAAAATTGACCTTGGCTCCTGCAATCCGCTCATACTCGACAACCGCCTCTTTCACAGCCTCTATATCCCGGAGGCGGGATACAAAGACTGTGACGTCATCAGCGAACGCGGAAACCCTAGCCGCAAGGCGGCCAACGAATGGGATACCGCGCAGTGCCGGACTTGTCCCCTCATCCCTAAGCCTTCGCAGGAGGGGATCCAACGCGAGGACATAGAGAAGAGGAGACAGGGGGCAGCCCTGCCGGACCGAACGCTCGATCGCGATCGTCCCCGAACGCCTTCCGTTCACCTGCACCACTGCCTGAGGGTTGTGGTACATCATGCTAATCCATCTGCGGAACTCCGGTTTGAATCCGGCAGTCTCCAAAACAGTCGCCAAAAACCGATGGTCAACCCTATCGAAGGCCTTGGACTGATCCAAACTGATCAGCGCGGCTTCGGTGTCGTCTTCTATCCCCTCTAGGACCTCGCGAATCAAGTGCAGGTTGTCCTGGATCGATCTTCCCTTCACAGCAAAGGTCTGCTCGGGGCTGATCAGATCGCTAATGACAAGCTGTAAACGATTCGCTAAGACCCGGGCCAAAATCTTTAACTCTGTGTTAAGCAGAATTATTGGCCTGTAATCGTCTAAACCCTCCCAGACATGCCTGTCACCTTTCTTCAGCAATGTGATCACGCCCTTGGTAACGCTACCGGGGATGGCTTCCTGGGCGAACCAATGGTTGAACATATCCGTCAGAAGAGGCACAAACATGTGCGACATCCTCAAGTACACTTCGTAGGGCAAACCATCTAGTCCCGGGGACTTGTTGAGGCCGACCTGCTTCAACGCGTCACGGACTTCGCATTCAGTAACCACACCCTCGCAACGAGCCGCTTCAGCCACCCCAAGGTGGGGGAAGTCGGCGAGATAGCTGCGAAACTCCCGGAGCGGGAGATCAGTGCAGCGGGCAAAGCGATCCCGAAAGTGCGCCCGAAAGGCGTCACGTATCTCACGACTCGATCGCAGCAGTCCCCCGTCCGGGGTCTTGACAGACGCGATGTACCGATCGGGGAACCTTCGCACTTCTTCTTCACGCGCAGTTGCGTTCGATTTCACAGCTTCGTTGGGAACTCTTCTTAGCCTAGATCTAACTACGTGTCCCTTGTAGCGCTCGCTACTCTCACGCTCAAGGTCCCTCCGAGCTAGTTCTACACCTAGGGAGTCCCCCCCAGCCACCGCCCGGGAAAGTCTATCGTCTATAGATTTCGCTTCCTTGGTCCTTTCTAAGTTGAGCTGTCGACCGTACTTGGTGGCGAAATCTCTAATCATATGTTTAAGAGATACCCACCACCTATTCCCGGTAACCGCCCCCACTAACGCCCGCTTAATTAGGGATTCCAACCGGTCCCGGAAGTCCCGTATCTCCAGTAAGGAGGTATTGAACTTCCAGTAGCTGGCCAGACTAGGCCTATTTGCTAACCGTAGACTGACTCTAACAAGTTTATGGTCAGTCCACGCTATCAAGTGGAACGTGGGACAACTAACAAAGTCAATGTCAGCTCGTCTCACTAACACTCTGTCCAAGTAGGAACCTACTTTGGCAGAGGGCGAACTATCTAGCCACGTCCACATCTCCCGCCCTGGGTGATCAAGACGAAACCTGTCGACGAGGTCATGACGAGTCATGAGGCCGGTAAGGCTGCTTTCACACCTTCTCACACGCCTAACTCCCCGCCCGACCTTATCTATTTTGGGATCAAGGATCGCATTCCAATCACCCATTAAGACTAGCCGCTTCGTATCGTCCAGGAACGGCGCCAACCGACGAAAAAAGGAAGCCCTCTCCACAACGATATTGGGCGCATAAACCGCAACCAGACGAAACTTGAAACTTTTAACGGCAACATCGGCCACAACCAGTCGGCCCCCGTCACCTGCAAAAACAACATCAACATCTGCATCAAGGCTGCGTCCAACTAGCAAAGAAACCCCAACGCTGGTACGGCTGCCATATGCTGAGAAAACGTTAAAATCGCTTTCCAGCACCCGACAGTCGGCACCGCAAGTGAAGTGGGTTTCTTGCACCGCAGCAACATCTACACCGACGGTTTTAAGTTCACCAAGCAAGCGCGTACACTTGCCCGGATCCCTCAATCCCCTCACATTCAAAGTAGCAAGGTTTAGAGCCATCAGTCCCACTTACCTTACTCACTGGCGACTATGGGCCGGAAATCCTTTGGGTTGATGATGCCGACGGCCTGACGCAGTGAACCGGTACCGAGCTCAGTACTTACTCGGTCGTCCCTGGTAATTCCTCCGACATCCATGGGGTACCTAAGTTTTAGGGACCTATAAAATGACGGGTGAACTAAAATTGGGACCCTGCCCGAACAAAAAGGAAGCATTTTTTTGAGGGAGGAATGCTCCAACTCCGCCAGCCTCAAATCCGCACAGCTGGCTTCCTGAATGAAGCGCCACAGCTCCCTTGTGCGGTTACCAGCTGCACGAACAAAGGTGGTCACCTTGGCTGCATCCCTAAACAAGTATGGGTTGGATATGTTTTTTTCGTTTATATGTCTGAATGATGATAATGGTTTTAAAATTGTTTTTAGCTGATGGTCTGTGATTTTTGATGGGTCGGGTTCCGTGCATAAAGTTATTCCAATCAAAGGATTTCGAACTTGGTTTGTTTCTGAATGAGTTCTTGTATGTATTGGTGATGATGATGGTGATAGTCCAATTCGATTTACTGATCGGGATCGGGAGAATATTTTGGGAGTGGTGATCGGAGAGAGAGAAGGAAGAATTGGTGGGAGGGTGGGTTCTTTTTGCATATATTGAGCTGGGGAGTGGATAATTTGTGCTGGGCGTTGTGGTTGATTTTGTATTTGTGCTGGTCTTTGAATGTTTTCTGTGGGTTTCTGGGGTTGAATGGGCATGGGTTGTTGAGATTTTTCTTTTTCTAATTGTGGTTGTTGTTTCTTTGGTTTTGGTATGCACTGTTTTTTCTCCCCATCCTTGTCTGAGTCCCCACTGATTTTTCTCCGTTTTGATTAATTTTATTCCATCTCTTCTGGTTTTTGACTTTTTTCCCCTTCTTTTTTATTGGTGTCTGGGTTGTTACTGGTGCTGCTATTGTTGTATCAAGTACTATTGTAGAAGTAGTAGTCGGTATAGATTCTGTTGTTTTCGTGGGGGATGATTTTTTCTTTTTGCTCCCTTTTACTAGGGTCCACCCTTCTTCTTTGTTGGGTTGGACCTCTGTATCTGTGTTTGTTTTTGTTTTTTCATTCGCTGCTGTAGTAGTAGTAGTCGTAGTTGTTTTCACATTATTATTCGTTGTATCGTTGGCGGTCGTTTTGTTTGTGACGGTGGTGGTTTTCTGAGGGCAGGACCGCGAGAAGTGCCCTAGTTGTTTGCAATTCCAGCAAAGCGGTTTCCTGCCCTCTACGATGATTGTCATCGTTGTATCCTTATATGAAATGGTGTGAGGGATTGCGTTGAACCCTCCCCTATCTAAAACCATTGTGAATGTGAAATCACCGTATGCCGTGCCATGTGCTGACGTGATTTGTGTATAGTCCTCTACGCCGCCATATGAACTTAGATAGGCGGCGATGACGTATCCATTAAGCTCCATGGATACGTTACATACGGTGACATTTATTCGTCGTTTTCCTTTGTACTCAGGTTGAAGCCGGAAGTACTTTGTGGTTATGTTATGTGCGGCCAGTTTTTTTGCAATCTCTTCAGATGGGAGCAAGACATCCCTGGTAGCAAAACTCCTTCGGTAAAAATACTTACCTGGGATGCCTGCAGTTTTGAGAAGTTCGTCAAATGCTTCTTTTTTAAGTCCCGCCAGTCTCCTGGTCCTTAAATCTGTTACCACAAACGACAGAGTCTTAGGCTCGACGGCCTCTACCAGCTCCGGTATTAGTAGGATTTCATTGTCTTTGAAATACTTTGCGTATTTCGTGACTCAGTCGTTTTCGTGGTCTTCCGGAGACTTTTTCTTCTTTTGTATTTGTGACGACCAAGAGACTGGCGTTGCTGGTGGCTTTTGTCCTGGTTGAATGGCCGATGAAAATATTGATAAGTCTTCCGGCTTCGGGGAGGGTTCTGAAAACATGTCCTGTGAAATCGTTTCGTTAGAAGGCGTTTGTTGTGGTATAATCTGGGATGGTTCCCCCATAGTTGCTTTTTTAAAATGGCAACTAGGGGGAAATGGTATTTAGTATACGGATGAACTTCAAATAATGCAATGAACGGTGAATAAAAAATGGCAGTCGTTTTTGTTTTGTTAGGAATAAAAACGGTAAATTTGAATCGAGGTTTGACCCTCCTCAAAATCAAACAAAAATAACAATTTTTTGAGGGGGGTCACGAAGCAGTAACAATATTATACAATAACAATTTTCAACAAAAATAGCTTACTTTTCGCAAGTAAACCAACTGAGACTTCCTCTGTTGGCTCGAACTCACTCGTGTAGGTTTGCTAGTCTAGCTTGCTAACCGTTACACCACCAGAGGTGCCCATGACAATATATATATAGTAATTTACAAAGCTCTTTGCTTTGATGTGGCACAAGGCCGAATGAATGGGGCACCCAATGAGACTCGAACTCACTTGTGTAGGTTTGCTAGTCTAGCTTGCTAACCGTTACACCACCAGAGGTGCCCATGACAATATATATATAAATACACATATACATATATTGTCCTTTTTAACTTTTCTCCGTCACACTTATGTAAATATGGAATTTGGTTAGAAGTACATAAAGCGATTTACTTGTTTTGGTGAATAGTGTGAAAGTGTTTTTATGAATAATGCAGTTAATACGGTTAATGTTTATTGAAGCATGCGTTGGCACAATGAATGGGACTCGTGAAGTTAAGTTAGAATAGTTATGGACAGCCTCCGCCCCAATTTTCAAACATCTAACAAAATTTGTTAATTTCAATCCTAAAATCAACATAAAAAAATATAAGTAATATACTTCTGTTAACACATCCTTGTACGTCTTAGAAAATAAAACCTTTTTATTGCTAGTTACCATTTGAGTTATTTTTCCAATGACTTAACGTAGTCATCATCATCATGTCGTGCCGCCAGCACGGATATCCCTAAACCTCTCTCGCCACTTCTTCCTATCATTCATTGCTTTTGGCAGGTCTCCAGGGTTCTCACATAGCTGCTGTATGTATGTTCGAGCTGGTCGTGCTGCTTTTGCTTAGCCATATGCGGGGGTCCATCGGAGTACATCACTGATGAGTTCGTCTTTGCTTCTCCAGTAGTGTCCTGCGTGTCTGGTTTGTCTAACTTGTATAGTTTTCGTGATGGAAGGCAAGTGGCCGTATAGTTGGTGTCTTGTGGGGTGTTATCGCCAGGACTTGTTCAATATTGCTCTCAACGTTCTTGTGTAATTGCCGTCTAGTTTGTTCTTCAGCCGTTTAGTTAGCGTCCAAGTAGTGCATCCATATAGCAGTATCGATACGACCGCTGCCTGGAAGAAACTGCGTTTCATTTTATCGGTCAGGTCTGATTTACTATTACAAAAGTTATGAAATTCATGGTTATTTTCACAAAAAATAGACGTTATATAAATCTTCCTTTAGATTGAACCAAATTAAAGAACATATCTTATTTGAATAAGTAAATATTAAGCAATTACTAAGTAAATTATTTAGTTAAAAGTCCATAGTTTAAAGATTTCATTCTCACTACTTAAAAATACATTGCTTCTTAAAGTTCTTTAATTTTGTATTTTTTTTTTAATAATAAACGTCTTTCTATGGCATATGTTGCGACAAATTTTAATAAAATGTCTGGACAAAAACAATATCTATATGAAACTAAGTTGTGTTAATTGGAACATTTTGATTAAAGTGGATAGCTTGAAAAAGAAATGATTTGACAATCAAACTGTGTACTCATGCTAAACTCAGTTGCTTGAAATAGAACTGATTATTTGTATAAAAATGGATTTGGCATTAAATAACCTCCAAGGGTGGATAAGCCATAAAACCCAATCAACCAACCAATCTACAAAAACACGAAGCAATGAATTACCACTGAACCATGACATTAATAGTTTCACAAGAAAATAAAACAAATATAGATTGAAAAAACATGAGTGAACAGAAGACTAAGTAAATAAAATATTACAACATATTCCAACATCATCCATTTGAACGAGTTAATATATACAGGCGCAAAACTAGTCAGTAATAAAATGAGCATACCTCTAAGGAATTCGAATAGAAATACAAAACCTGGTCGGGAAATGAGACTACAAAGAATAATAAAGAAACTGCGACAAAAACGCCAAACTATTTAGGAATGTTAAACATACAGGGACCCACCAGGACGAACGGACCCCGAAAAGACAACAACAAACGAGTCTGACAACACAACAGGAAGAAACAAGTCAATAGATTTTGGCGATAGAAGAAAAACTCAGAAGTCCCAGCTAGAGTGAAGCAATAAAAACAAAACAGGACATTATATAATAAAGAAAGAAAATTCTACCTACTAGTGGAGAATGCACAAAAATGAATTTGCACGCAAAAGAAACGACGCAAAAGAAACGAAACAATTTTAAAGTAAAATACGGAGAAGGAAAGAATGTAACGGAAATGCTGAAAAGATAAATAGTTTGAAAAAAATTGGAAGGACCAGGAAATTGACGACTACGCACAAGGCGTTACGTAGACAGATTTCATGGGTCAAGAAAAGTAAGAAGATTACTGGCTAGCATTGCGGATAGCGTAACTGCTTTTAATCGTAAGGTTCCAATTTTGGATTTCTGTGTAGTGTGGAACAATGTTCATTGTCATTACTCCCAGATCTACTCTGACGCTTTGTGGTCATATATATTAGTGTGCGATCTATGGGGGCTATAGATCTGTTATACATTATTTGTTTTCGATAAAACAATGCAGAAAAAAACTTTTTGAAACAAGTACACAAAAATGAAAATATGACCGTACAATGAACACTATTCCCTAACCATTATTTATAGAATAAGCCTAGACTGGTTGACATGTATATAATTTACTCACTCAATCAATCAATCTTATAGGACATTAAATGTTCTAATTTCATCATCCAGAAAGAAACAAGTTAAAATGAATGAAAGAAATAAACACAAAATAAATAAATAAATAAATAAAACGAAGAAATTTGAATTAAACGTACATGCAGCAACTGCTGCAATTTAATCATCATGCTGGAGTCTTTTTCCTTCTTTCCTTTTCTAGACAGGTTTCCTTTGTAACCTTTTCTAGTCTTTTCCCTGTTAAATAAAATAAAAAAGTACAACCAAAACAGCTCAGAGAGCTTTCAACATAAATTACGTTTAAGTACAGCGCAATTACAAGAAGATCAAAGACAAAATGACAGGTTTTAGTTTATTCATAGCAGTTTCTCTGAAGCAAAAAGTGATTGGATTGAGGTAATCTAGAGGAGAATACGTAGATTAAAAGAAGTACACCTGGCTTTATCGATCTAGCGTGTCATTATTACGACACTAATTACATTTTCTTTTATAAATTTTCACTTTTTTCCCCTCTTGTTAATCAGCTGAAGTAATCTTTGACTAATTTGTTTCATGGTCTCTTTCTTTTAATGCCTTGATGAAAATATATTACTTTAGATTCACCATGCACTCATAAAACATTATATATTTTTAAGGTATTATTTGTCATCTATCAAGGAAAAGATTGGCCAAGCAATTTAGTTATTGATAGGACTGCTTGAAACTTTATAATTGTGGAAAAACAAATTATTACTATGCGGGTTGTTCAGTCCAATTTAAGCTGACGGGGTTTAACTGGAGTTTGAGTGACAGGAAATAACCACAAGACTCCAGGACTCTCCTGAATAATCTAACTAATTCTAACAAGGCTGTAGTCTGAGTGGTCTCATTCCTCTTCTGATTTAGTCTTTTTTTTCCCCAGTCCTCTAGGGACCTTGTCTAACACACTAAATATAATAACACATCCAAATAGTGTAACCTTCTGTCGCATGCTCCACAGCTTTTTTTTTTCTTTTTTTCTCTTTATTCTATTTTCAGTTTGTGGTCTGCCGGGATGGCAAAATCCACATTTTTTTGTTTTCCATAATTAAAAACGAGGCTTGGTCTAGAAGATTCGGTGAAACATTTGTATCTCAAAATCTCTGTAAATTCTATGCGTCTCATTTATTTGGAGATATTCTGGTTTGTGGATATTTTATCAGTTCACTTGAAAGGTCTACGTACTTATCTCTCTTTTCGCTTTCTTTCAATTTTAGTCTGTGGTCTGTCGGGAGGGGAAAGTCCTCTATTTGACTGCTTCTCTTTCGTCTAGGTCTGATCGTCATGCTGAGATCAGGTGACCCATTTGTATAAAATAATCCCGAAGAAGTTTGTAAGTATCATTCTCAAGGACGGGTTCTGGATTGTCCTTATGCCATTTGATTATATAGACAAATTTAAAATCCTTGCACAATTCCCAGTGAATCACCTTCCCCAGCCAGTCGTGTCTGTTTGTGCTAATTTGCTTGATCGTTTCGTTTCTATCGCCACATAACCTACATTTGCTATTCTGTTGCATCTTATCAATTTTTGCTTTGACATAATTGGTCCTTATAACGTTGTTTTGTGCTGCTATTAGAAGAGATAAACTTCTCTGTTAAGGTTTCCATTATTTTTTCATTCATGAGCTTTCTGACCAGCTTTTACTAATGATTTTTCACTGGAGACTGAGTGACAGCAATTCACATCAAATCTCCAGGACTCTTTGTATACTGGCCAATATCAGCAGTAATGTAGTTTGGATGGTCTCCACTTGTCTTTTTTTAAGTCCTAAAGTCCCGATACCAATACTGTGGAGACTGTGCTGAGCGCACCAATTACAACTGGTTTCATGGTCACTTTCATGTTCGACAGTTTTTTTTTCAGTTCTCTTGCAAGGTCTTTGTATATATCTTTCTTTTCACATTCTTTCAGTTTTACCCGGTAGTTAGGCGTAACGCAAAGTCATCTATTCGGCAGGTTCCCTTTTATTTGTTGACTGTCAAAAGTCTTGTTGCCTAGCCCAGATTAGATGTTATGTTTGTATCTTAAAATCCAAGTGAAGTTTGTGCATCTCATATTCTAAGATTAGTTCTGGGTTTGAATATACCATTTGTTTCCGTTGTCAAATTTAAATCACCTTCTTCGCCCATTCGTATATTGTCTTATACTCTTTTTACGCTGATTTTCGGCATTCACTTATGTGATTCATCGTTTCGTTTCTCTTATCACATAATCTACATTTATTTTGTTGCGTCTTGTCTATTTTTGATTTTATATAGTCCTTGTGGCATTGTCTTGTGCAGTCATCTGTAGAGACTCTGTTTCACTCTCAGGGTTTCCCTTTCTTTGCCATGTCTAAGTTTTCTCATGTGAGATTTCGCTTGTTTGTGTGACGGCAAATTGACTAAAATCCCTAAATGGGACTTTATTTTCGCACGTGTGAAGACGGGGCAGGTTGGCACTTGATCCCCTACAGAAATAAGTCCTGTTCAGAGTTCTTTTCTCAGGCAGATAAGAACTGGCATATTACGTGAGGGAATAATTTAGGGCCAGACTGGCCACCGCTGGCAAAGGGGTCCAAAATTTCACACTATCACACACCCACCAGGCCGCTAAACTTCTTTCCCTTAGATAATAGAAGAATACGGGCCTATAGGTCTTAGTTGTAATAATATTAATGTTGTTGTAGTAGTCGGCAACTCCGGTTTCCCGTGTGATACTTTAGGAGTTAATAGGACAGTTCTAAGCAAGATAATGTAAGGCGAATAGAAGCTGAAAGGAAAGCATGAAATAATAACATAGACCACATGGTAAAAAGAAAATACATAGGTTCTTTACTACGGTTATATATATATATACGTTCAAAGTGTCAAAAACATATAATAGGATAGTCCATGAATATAAATGTCTTTTCTTTGCTTTTATCCTTTTTCAAATTGAGAGAGAGAGTGGTAAACAAAATTTGGGTGTAAAGGGAAAATGTCCCAAAGTTACTTATCTTATTTTTTTGACGGGGTTCCACTGGAGAATTTTTCTTTTTTCACGGGCTAATAGACTTTGTTCTGTTTTTAGTACTGGCTTGGATGATTTTGGAGTCCTTCATGTCTCAGTTAGTCTTTTGTCTTTAGCCAGGAGTAAAATGGCTATCGTCCGTCTGCCACGAGACTTGCTCAAAAACTACTTTTTTGTATTTACTTCCGCTGAGGGGAAGGGAACCCCACTTCCGTTTGGGGTCCCCGCCAATCATTTGGCTTCATTTTCTCTTTCCCCTTCCGATGTCCGGCGACCCAAGGTCACTTAGGTGCGAACATCTGCGTGACCCACATTCTCTCCTAACGGTCACTTTTTGACTCCTAGATAATGTTAGTTCAACGGGGGGGGAGTATCATTCCCACCTCCTCGTCTCCGTGAGCCATCACGTGACACCTCCTCTCTTAAGAGAAGAAAGGGGGATGAATAGAAATACCATAGAAAAAAAAGGCAATTCAATTCACTGTTCTTTCTCCTTTTCTTTCACCTTTTTTTTTTTTTTTTCTCACTTTACTTTTCTTTCATCCCCTTTCTTCTTCACGCTTTGACGAATTCTTTCCTTTTCCTTTTTTCGTCCTTCCTAATTTTCACTATAGGGGAAAACAATTTCACTTCTCTTTCTTTCTCTCTCTCTCTCTCCCTTTTCTTTTTCTTTAATCTCGTTTTCCTTTCTTTCTTTTTCTCTCTCGGCTTTTGGCCGTATCATATTTCAAATCTTGAGGAGGTAACTCCCTTTTTCTTTCTTTCTTTCTTCGTCACTTTTGACGACTTTATAAGCTTGGTTATTAAGCTCTGGGGGAAGAAACTTCCTTTTCTTTTCTCTCTTTCCCCTCTCCGTCACTTGTTGACGCACAGCTTTCTCGTCCATCTCATATTTCAACATTGGGGACGAGAATTCCTCATTTTCTTCAGTTTCTCTCTCTCTCTCTTTCTTTCTCTCAACAACTATGAAAGAATATTCTGCTACTACATTTTCGTGGGGCGTTAGAGAAATAAACTTGGGTACTTTTTTATTAATTTTCCTAAGCCCTCTCTCTCTGAAACAGACAACTGGCCTAATTTTTCCTCGAATTTATTCGGCATTGCCGAGTTCTCAATTTTTCGAGGTTGGCCTTCTCGACGGACATATCTCTTCAATTTGTTTGTGTGACACACTTGTGTCTTCTTCTTTCCCTCGTTGGTATCAATTCTATATGTCCTCTTGTCTATTCTCTGTGATATTGCGTAGGGACCTACATATCGTCCACCACAGTGTGGTCCCTTATTTGCGGAGAGTAGCAGGACTTCGTCGCCCTTCTTAAATTCTTTCTTAGCCCTGTGTGAGGGTCCTCTTATTTTTCTCTTATCCTCTCGATAAGTATTAGGGAATTTATCCCCATTATTCGTTGGACCTTCATCTTTTCTCTGACGACTGGTGCTTTTATCTTCTTGTTTATTGAGGGGTGGAAGGTTCACTTCTTTCCTTTCCACTTTCTCACTCTGCGAGCGACTATGTCGTTTGTGCCACCCTAGTGGCTCAGCCGCCATCTTGTCTTCATGTTTGGCGTTCATTCTCGCCATCTTTTTTTCTTCATTTTTGGCGCTCATTTTCGCCAACTTCTTTCCATGTTTGGAGTTCATCCTCGCCATCTTTCTTTCTTCATTTATGGCGCTTATTTTCGCCATCTTACACGGGTTACACTTTTTTGTTCTTACTTCATTTCCCAGTATGAGGGAGATTCCTTTCATGGGTAGCTTCTCTACCACACCAACTTTAATTGGTCCATTTTTCCACTGGGACTTCAGTGTTATTTTACACAGCGGTATTTTTACCCTCTTTCCGCCGATACCCTCTATCATCACAGTCTCACGTGTTGGTTCTATTACCCTTTTAGGTAATTTACTTCGTAGAAGTAACGACTGAGATGCTCCGGTATCTCGTAAAATTGAGACTTCCACTGGTCCTCCATGTGGGCCTCTTATCATCCCTTTCTTCGTCCAGGGTCGATAGGACTGGTTTCCTCTGGTTGCTGTTACAGCTCCTTGAGGTTTTCTCGGCTGGGTCTGGTTTCTTTCAGGACCTTTTCCAAGCTGACACCTTATGGCTATGTGTCCAGCCTTTCCGCATTTGAAGCAGACCACTGTTCTGCTGCTACTTTGGAAGGTCCTTCTATTTTCTTCCTTAGGTCTTAACTCAGCTTTAAACTTCATTCTGTTTCCCGTGAACGTTTTTTCCTTTGTCTTTCGGTGTGTGAGGATGTATTCGTCTGCTAGTGCAGCCATTTAATAAGTCACGTCGGTTTTCCTTTCACTTAGGTGAACCCTGACTTCTTCTGGCACACAGTTTAAGAATTCTTCAGCTAATATTAGCTGCCGGAGTTTCTCAGCATCTCCGTCTATCCTCTTAGAGTCACACCACTTATCCAGCGCGTTCTCCTTTTCTCTCAGAAATTCCACATAAGACTGGTTTTCAGTTTTTCTTTGTGTTCGGAATTTCTGTCTATAAGCTACTGGAACCAATTCGAAGCTTTTAAGAACCGCTGCCTTCACCAAATCGTAGTCGGCGCAATTTTCTGTCGGCAGAGTTGCATATGCTCTCTGTGCTTTTCCTGTCAGCACAGTTTGGAGTAGCATCGACCAGCATTCTTTCGGCCATCCAAGATTTAGCGCAGTTCGCTCAAAATGTGCGAAGTATCCATCCACGTTGGCTTCTTCAAATTTTGGGACTAGCCTCGCTTGCTTCGTTACTTCGAAACTGTCATGGCTTTCTTTGTGTCCTCTTATTGCCAAGTCGACTTCTCGCAGCCTTGTTTCTTGCTGAATTTTTACTTTCTCCAGTTCCATTTTATTTCTCTGTAGTTCCATTTGTGCTTGTATTTTAATTTTCTCCAGTTCAATTTCTTCTGGAGTCATTCTTATCATTTCCGTTGGTAGCTCTTCTAATACTGCTTCCTCGAAAACATTTTCGTCGACCATGTGTCTTGCTATTTTTATAACGAGTTCATGTTTCCTCATAGAATTTTCAACATTTAACTCAAGCTTCTCGCCAATTTTTATTATCTCGCTTTTTCTCAGCCTCTCCAACTTTTCCATGGAGGGTTCTTTTAAAAAGTTCTCTATTTTGTCCATTTTTTTTTTCCAAACAGTTATATCAACGAGTAATTTGACTGTTTCAACAATATTCCTTTTTTTCCTTTCACGGTCTCCCAGGGTAGGTTTAGACGGCAGGAATTGTCACACGACTACAAGCAATAAATATTATTTATAATAATAAATCATTCCGGTAACGAGCCCCCATTTTAAGTCCGCATGAGGTCGGGAATTAAATATTAAAATATCCCCGGACGAGACACCATTTTAGGTCTGTGACGGCAAATTTGACTAAAATCCCTAAACGGGACTTTATTTTCGCACGTGTGAAGACGGGGCAGGTTGGCACTTGATCCCCTACAGAAATAAGTCCTGTTCAGAGTTCTTTTCTCCGGCAGATAAGAACTGGCATATTACGTGAGGGAATAATTTAGGGCCAGACTGGCCACCGCTGGCAAAGGGGTCCAAAATTTCACACTATCACACACCCACCAGGCCGCTAAACTTCTTTCCCTTAGATAATAGAAGAATACGGGCCTATAGGTCTTAGTTGTAATAATATTAATGTTGTTGTAGTAGTCGGCAACTCCGGTTTCCCGTGTGATACTTTAGGAATTAATAGGACAGTTCTAAGCAAGATAATGTAAGGCGAATAGAAGCTGAAAGGAAAGCATGAAATAATACCATAGACCACATGGTAAAAAGAAAATACATAGGTTCTTTACTACGGTTATATATATATATATACGTTCAAAGTGTCAAAAACATATAATAGGATAGTCCATGAATATAAATGTCTTTTCTTTGCTTTTATCCTTTTTCAAATTGAGAGAGAGAGTGGTAAACAAAATTTGGGTGTAAAGGGAAAATGTCCCAAAGTTACTTATCTTATTTTTTTTGACGGGGTTCCACTGGAGAATTTTTCTTTTTTCCCGGGCTAATAGACTTTGTTCTGTTTTTAGTACTGGCTTGGAGGATTTTGGAGTCGTTCGTGTCTCAGTTAATCTTTTGTCTTTAGCCCGGAGTAAAATGGCTATCGTCCGTCTGCCACGAGACTTGCTCAAAAACTACTTTTTTGTATTTACTTCCGCTGAGGGGAAGGGAACCCCCACTTCCGTTTGGGGTCCCCGCCAATCATTTGGCTTCATTTTCTCTTTCCCCTTCCGATGTCCGGCGACCCAAGGTCACTTAGGTGCGAACATCTGCGTGACCCACATTCTCTCCTAACGGTCACTTTTTGACTCCTAGATAATGTTAGTTCAACGGGGGGGGAGTATCATTCCCACCTCCTCGTCTCCGTGAGCCATCACGTGACATTTGTCTCTTGAAATATCCATATGGTTATTTTTCTTCTCATTTTGTTTCCTGATTATTTTTGGTCTGTTGATGCTTGTGTTGTCTGTATATTTTCTGGTGACTGTTATCAGTCTTCATCCGTGGTTTTTTATGTAGTCTTCAAGTTTTTGTATGGATGCATGTTGCTGTCTTCCTCCTTTTCTTGACACATCCAGTCTGTCAACGTCATCTCTGCGATGCATCATCATTAGTTTTCTTGTTGTTAGAATTCTTATTCTCTGGACCTGAGCATCTTCGAGGGGTACAGCCACATATTTACCCCTTTAATGAGATTTCTGCTATGTAGTTTGGTTTCGAATAGTTTTCTCTTTCCCCTGAGGTATTCCTTTTATTTTTTTTCTTTCATCCCCGGGTGTTTAATGGTGTTAAGTTTTTATAAGTTATCATTTCTCTGAGCGTCCTGATTTTTTTTTGATTTGGTAGTTCAGTTTCTTCCGTCATGTGTCGTTTCCCGCTTTTCATCATTAGCAAGGCACATTTTTCCATGCAAAATTCCATCTCTACATCGTCACTGTATATCCTAAGTGCCTGTGTAAGGGTTTCCAGTTTTTTTTCATTTTTGGAAAACTGTTTCATGTCGTCCATGTACATAAAGTGGTTGACTTTTTTCCTGCAATTTGTGAAGTTTGTATCCGCCTGTGCATTTCCTATGTATGTGTTTCAGTGGCATCATCGCTATTACAAAGAGTAATGGTGATAGTGCATCTCACCGGAAGATTGCTCTCTGGATTTTCATTTAAGTTAAGCGTTTTCTTCCATTTCTCCATGATATGTTCCATAAACTTCATTACTTCTCCGGTTATCTTGCACATTTTGAAACAGTCTATTATCCAGCTTTGTAGGACCATATCATATGGCTTTTTATAGTCATTCCACACCAATGCTAGGTTTTTCGGTCTCGTCTTGCTTTCCTTTAGGATGTGTTTATCACTGAAAAGTAGTTGTTTTGTACCTATGGCCCACTTGCGGCATTCTTTCTGTACCTCGGGGAAGAGTAGACATCTTATTAGCAAATCGTATATCTCCTCTCTAATTTGGGCCGTGAGTATTTTCCATATCATCGGCTGACACGTTATGGGTTCGCAGTTGTTGGGAATGGTTCCATTTTAGGGTTCTTCTTGGATCAAGGTGCTCTTTCCTTTTGTTATCCATTCTGGATTGTTTCTTTCTTGTAGGTATATATTCATTTCAACTGTCTGTCCGTCTTGGATGGAAGATAATTTTTTTTTGAACCAGTATTCATGTACTTAAAAAAAAGGACCAAATTGAGTGTTGCCCTGAGTGAATCGAAACGTATTTTCGCCTTCGGCCCTTGTTCGATTCCTTCAAACACTTTCCCATATTACTTATCTATTCAGCTTTGCTCCTTGCCATGTTTTGTGTCCTTGTCATCTAGTTGTTGGTATATGTTGATGTATTCTACCCCCATACTCTTGCTGGTGGATAAATAGAAATAGTTTTTAAAACTTGCTTGCAAAGAAACTGACTTCGGCATTAAATAAACCAACAAGAATTGACTTACCTTAAAATGAACCAAGTTTCAGTAACTGAAGGATTGGAAATATGAACATCAAATTATTTGTAATATTCTTTGTCTCTCCCGGAGCTAATGACACAGTCAGTATTTACCAATAAATTTTTAACTGTCTTCTCTGAATATTAGTTTGCGTAATTAACGAAAGAATAGCGGCGCTTGCCGTGTAATGGCTACCGCACTCAAAATGTGGACTGGAGTTGCCGCCTCTCAACACAAGTAACCCTCATGTCCAGCTGTGTGAAAAACAATAAAAGGTTAATCTCAAGAAATCTCATTCTTGATGTGAGAGACGGTCAGACAAGAGATTTGGAGATTTTTCAAAAGAGTCGGTCATTATGTTACCAATAAAGCATAAGATCATCACCATATTTTCAGAGCTAAACAAAATGGCTATCCTTCATTGGGGTGGTCGATGATTTGTCACAGTATAGATATTTCCTTAATCGACTTAAAACTATGATTTTTCCTTTCTTAATATGACCATACTCCTCTCGTCATAATCTCTTTATCTCGTCCTGATCCCCTGATCCAAAATTTCTTCGAATTGTCCCCAACACTACAAATTCCAACAAAAGCTATTTGCGTTCCATTCACCATAATTCTGTCGGGAAAGAAAAACCTCCCCCATTCCCATGTTTGGGTTTAATAACTGTTCAGAATCCCTAACCATGGTTGTAGGCAGCCAGTATAGGAGAAAGATATCTTATTGTTCAAATGGTGGAGGCAAAAAGAAACTCATCTAATGTATCTACCCCAACGCTCAGTTTATGGTAATGTGACATGGGTTACAAAGTCCTTAAAGTAGATAAACGTATAGTCAAGTCAAACCAAAAGCACTGTTTCCTACCTGATCACCGAATTGAAGCAAGGATGAGCCTGTTCAGCACATAAGGAACCATTTAGAATAAACAGGTACTGTGAATAAACTATGGCCTGTGTACAAAATTCAGCAAACCTTAGTTATTTTTAAAGTTTAGCTTAGTTGTGGTAGAAGGACAGAAGTTTGCAACTCCTAGTTAGCATTGAACTCATTTACTATAGTCTGCTAAACTAGCTTGTCAACCATTACAACACGTTAAGTTCCCTTCAGAACCGATTATAGTTATTTACTAAGTTTAGATTAGATGGGCCCCCTGTGAGAACCAAATGCACGGACAATTATCGACCAAACTAACTCGCTCACCATAACACCACGTGACACCCCTTTCAAAACACGCAATAGTTATTTACCATGTTTAGCTTAGTTGTGGCATTAAACCAGAAATTTGGGACGCCGAGTGAGAACCAAATTTACTGACAATTATCTGATAAATCAACTTGTTAGTGCTTAGTCAACATTAGGTACCTGAAGCTTTGTAAGTAAAACGTCATAAAAGTACCAATGGAGCGGTGAATTATCTTATAGATACATTCCTATGGGTATTAAAAAGTTCATGAAATTACCTCTTATAAATTAAATTTTAGGTATTTAAAATATCTTTAAAAAAGCGTTGAATTGCTGAACGAATATGTAGGATATCATATATGTCTCATGACCCGGCATCATTCCTTTTTTGCTCAGATCGAAACAAGAAGTTACCAGCATCTTTTCGTACATTCGCAAACTGCATGGTACGAGCAATACTAAAACCATTTCCGTCTGAGTAGTACGTCGTAGTTTTCAATTTGCATTTCGGAAATAGGAGTTAGGAAAATAAGGACAAAGAGAGCAGTGGATGCTTTTGCACAAAGGCATCTAGTCTAAAATGGATGCCAGTACACGGAAACAGTCCAATAATCTATTGTATCTATGCAAAAGGTAATATCCAAATCTCTGAAGAAGAGACGAATTCCGACAAAAATGATTCCGACTTTATATAAATCTGTTCTTCAGAAGTGAAGATTATTTCTTAGGCAATCCTCTATATCAGGATAAATAGTTAACGAATCATTTTTGGTTAAAATCTATAATCCTTCTCATTTTGACTGCTTACCTTCAATTGCAGCTATTGCATTTTAAATGCATCTATTATATTTTAGAACAAAACACTGCTGATATTAAGCGATTTTCTTGTAGTCATTAAAATAAGACTAGTTTGGCATAAGGCTAGAAATATAAGGCATCTTGTAAGAATTGAACACATAAAAATGGAGGTGCGCAAAGTGTACGTTATATTGATACATTTACTTCCCTCTTTCTAATCCCCAAACATGGTTTAGTCATGGGTGTGCAACTCATATAGCGTGTCTTAGGCAGGAATAGCCCATCATTTTCCAGGTCTATGAGTGGTTTTAAATTCTGAGTTTTCTTTCTAGACACGCTCCAATACCAAAATTCAAGAATCTATTTTGCCGTACTCTTTACCAATAGGTGGACGTTGAATATTTGGATTCATATCTTTCCTAAGTGTATGCGCTCTTTGTGACATGCCAACAGTCTTGTCCACGGCTTGAATTCGGGTGGCTGAGTCCACTTTCTACAACGATAACCATTACGTTATGGTCATTTTTAAATTACTGGCTTTATATAGCGTAGCTTAAGAGAAAGGGGATTTACCCGCGACAGTGACCTGGAGAAGCAAAACAACAATCGGTTCTTATAGTGAAGGTTTAAACAGAACCCTTGGTGTTTATTTAATTCGGGGTTGTTTGAAAGATGGAATGCTAACGATGCAATTCATTATTGTTTTATGTTTGTTCGTTTGGATATGCTTTGTCCTTCCAGTTTCAGACCAAGGTACGGCCCACTTCGTTCTTTGGGATATTTACAGTCTAAATTTAGCCTTGGCCCTCTTTGGCATGGTTTCAACAACTTCTAATTTGACTGACGAGTGAACGAGAGAGAAAGAGAGAGTGGGGTGTTATGTACGAATCATTTGATCCTGGCGATGACATCAGATTGAATGAGAAAAAAAAAACGGAAGACAGAATGAAAATCGGATAGACATGTTTCGCAATTGGAGCAATCGGCTATTGAAATCCTTTCAAATTACAAGTGCAGACAAAAGAAAGGAAGAGAAAATAATGTCGATGGTAAGAGAAGTAGTAAAAGTGAAAAAAAAAACATGAGACAAAAGACTGAAGTATATAAAGTTTCAGAAAAAGATGAAAATGAAGAATGTGAAAGAGCAAGATGATAGATTTAATTGCGGAGTCTACCAAGTGAATTATGTTTGGTTTCTTTGTTTTTATGTCATATCAACCTTTGTGGGTTATTTTATGACAAAGCTATCCTTGAAAAGAGTGATAACATTTAACCAAGAGCTGGGCGGTGGATAACATTCCCGAGGGGTATTAGACCGAAATTGAACGTAACAGTGTGACTGGAATTCAAATCGCTTATTTCGAGGCCTTATTATAGCATTTTATTCATTATTCTCAAGAGAAAAAAAATCAAGGATTTCTCAGGAACCTGGAGAATCTACTTATGATGTTTCATTTTCGGGATCACATCAGGATCTTGTCTTATAAAAATCATAGTTATATTTTCTTAAAGGAATGCACGTTTTTTCCAAAATTTTTTGCCTGTAGTATATATATATATATATATATAAAACAGGCAAATATTTTGGAGTCACCCAGAATATCTCTAGAATCACCGAGTTAAAATGATTTATTTTTGTATTTTTGCTCTTTTGAATGAACGTTCATTTTGGACCAAACATACATGTTTCTGTTTGAAGAAGAAAAAAGAAAAAAAGAATGAATGTTTACAACAAAATGTTCATTGATATTTTTTGCACAAAAAGGCCAAATTAAAGCAGCTAAGCATTGAGGTTCAGGCGCAAATTGAAATTTTAATTAAAGACGACAACTCTCGAGAACAAATTACCTCAAAGTTGAACATTTCCAGACATAAAGTACAATACTCTGTTACAAAAGCAGTTAGAAACAGGGAACATGTTGATAAAAAAAGAATTGGAGCATCATCAATGACAACTGCTGTTGAAGATAATCACTTGATAGTTGAGAGCAAAAGACAGAAGTAAAACTGCTTCAGAGTTGACACCTGAACTTAACAACCAATGTCTTTTATCAATAAAAAATCAACTTAGATACGTGGGACTTAGAGGGTGCAGAGTCATCAAGAGACCCCTGTTTCGGAAGATCTATAAACAGCTAAGCTCGCTAATGGGCAAAAATGTATAAGAACTGGACATAATGGGCAAAATGCATTGTGGACAAATGAGTTCACATTTTTAAACATGTTAGTAGAGTAGAGTGTATGATGGAAGAAAACATGGAATAAGATTAAATGATAAATATGTTATTCCAATAGTTAAGCATGATGGTGTGTCCGTTATGGTGTAAGGATGTTTTGGAGTTGAGAAATCTAGAGATTTGATTCAGTTCAAGGGAATCAGTAAAAAGGACAATATCATTCCACTTCGAAGAGACTTACCATACCATTTCGCTTAAAGATAACTAAAATAATTACCTTTCAACAAAACAAAGACCCAAAACACTCTCATATGTGGTTTCCAAATTAACTGGAGTCAAAAAAAAAGAAGAAAAAAAAAGAAACTAAAACAACAAAGATAGAAACACAGTTTTGGAAATTATGTTTTTGCCGCCTTAATATCCTGACTTATATCCCATTGAATTGATATAGGAAGAATTGGATAGGCGTATACACGAAAAGTGGTATGGAATTTTTTCAATGCCTGAAGAATGCTTGCCGAAAACTGTCATTTGCTTTTTTCATAAACTGTTGGAAGGAATGTGAAGAATTCGTAAAGTAGTAATTTAAGCTAGTGGTAATTTTATTAAAACAAAATATGATTCTCTTGTTTGGTAATTTATATATAATTATTTTCTCTGAAATCAAAGCAATAAAATGAAGTTTTATATGTTGCTTAAAAATACAAAAATATCTAATTTTAACGTCTTTTCATTATTAAAGAAATGCATATTTTCCTGTAGTGCACGCGCAAAGGCATACACATAAATATATATATATATATATATATATATATATATATATATATATATTGAAAACAAGGTAATCCAAGTAGAAGGAGAGATATATTGAGAAACGAAGTCGACGCTAGCGTTTCGGTTCTACTGAACCATCATCAGGATTACGTCACCAAATCTTTCTCGATGAACCTAGGGAACGTGGATTCTGCTGAATGTTTTTAATAGGTCAGGTGACGTAGTTTACAGCAACAAACGCTGATTCATTGATCAAACGGCCAACTTTTTCTTGTCATAAACAGCCAACTTTTTCTTGTTATACAAATTTTCCGAAGTTTTTATATATTTCTTACACTTTTTACACATCCATCGTTAACTTAACATCTCTAATATAAACACCAATAGTCCTGATGATGGTTAAGTTGAACCAAAACGCCATAGTTTTGACTTTGTTTCTCAATAAATCCTTCCTTCTACTTGTATTACCTTGTTATCAAATTTTCTCTACAAACTGTCGGATTACAATCCTTTCTTTTCTTATATATATATATATATATATAACTATCCCAGTCCTTTCCCATCAGGACAGGTCTGAGCAGGCAACGGGTGACTTTTGCATACCTCTCGAAAATTTGAAAAACGATTTAAAAAAAAACTTTTGCTATCCTTCATAACATGAATATCAGCAACCAGATACAAATGAAATGTTAATATTCTGTTTTGTTCTGCGATCAAAAATTTTACTTCCTTTGTTTTCCTTTTTGTTCATTGTCACTTGTTTTGGCTGCAATCAATAAAATATCTAATTCTGAGAACTTACTGAGTTTAGATGATTACTATCTTTACCGACAGAATCGCCCATGATTAAGTCACCCTTTACCATTTATCTAAAAAATATCTTCTGAGCCAAATATAGCAGAATTTTGTTATTTCTAGTGGAAAATGTTTATACCGAGAGTCCTCGAAAATTTTTCGTTGAAAAGTTGTCGACCATAAGTTACGCTTGCCACTTGATCCCGGCGATAAAAGAAATCAACAAACAACTGGTTGCAAATCTTTATTCGCATTTATTATGGATATTACAAGTTCTTTAGACTGGTCTCATAAACATATTAGTCCAGTCGGCTAAAGATGTAGAATACACCGATTGCTTCTCTGCAGAAGGGTAGGACCCCTCCACACACTCCAACGAGTGTCCTGATATGACACTAAACAATCTGATGGTGAGGCTCCAGTAATGCTGGAGCTTTGGGGTATGCGAGTTACCCCTGCATTGCCATCGCTTCCAGGTTCACTCCGGCCTGGAATGGTAGCATCTGATAAGGGTCCTATCAGTGGGTTAAATAGAACTAAACCGTGTTTCCTTCACTATAGTGATTTTTGCATTTAAACTGCGTGTTTATGCTAAACTGAATAATTTGAAATGTATCTGTTTTTTGACATTGAAACTGTACTTACACTAAACTGAATTGTTTAATATAGAACTGTTTTGATATTTATCTGTGTGTAAACAAAATCTGTACTTATAATAAACTGAATTAGCTGAATTAGAACTGCCTGACTAAACCGAATAGCTTGAAATAGAAAGGTTTACATTTAAACTGTGTACTTATGCTAAACGGAATTGTTTGAAATCGAACTATTTTCATAAATATGGATTTGGCGTTAAATAACCTACAAAAGTTGATATGCCATAAAACCCAACCAACCAACCAATAGCATAAACATATATATGGGAGGTGTTTTTGGTTCAGTCGTTGGAGAAAGGATTCATTATTTCATAAGTCTTGTGTCACGTGATAGCCCACGGAGACGATAGAAATAAGATTAATACTATCTTTCCGTTGAATTAACATCATCTAGCCGTCAAACAAGTGACCGTTAAGAGAGAATGTGGGTCACAGAGGGGGTGTCAACAGGTGTTGGTACTTAGTAACCTCAGGTCGCCGGACACCGGAAGGGGAGGGAGAGAGAAGCCAAATGATTGGCTGGGACCCCAAAACGGAAGTGGGGACTCTCCCCTCCTCCGTCAGCGGATATAGATAGTAAGAAGTTTAGTTTTTGAGCAGGGTTCGTAGCGGGCAGACGAACCATAGCCAGTATTCTGGGTTGAAGACAAAAGAACATCTGAGACACGAAGGACACCAGGTTCTTCAAGCCAGTGTAAAAAAATAGAATAAAGTGTATTAGCCCGTGAAGGAAGAAAGATTCTCCAATGGAACACCATCGAAAAATGAGATAAGTAACTTTGGGCCATTTCTCCTTTATACCCAAACTTTATATACCACCCTCTCTCTCTCTCTCTCTCTCAATTTGAAGAAAAACAAAAGTCAAGAAAAGACATTTATATTCGTGGACTTTCCAATTATTATATGTTTTGACACTTTGAAAGTGTATATAACTGTAATAAAGGAATCATATATTTTTATGTTACCACGTGGTCTATGTTGTTATTTCATGTTTTCTTTTCAGCTTCTATTCGCCTTATGTTATCTTGCTTAGAATTCTCCTATTAATTCCTTTAAAATATCACACGGGAAACCGGAGTTGCCGACTACTACAATACAATATTATTACGACTAAAACCTATAGGTCCATATTCTTCCATTATCTAGGGGAAAGAAGTTTAGCGGCCTGGTGGGTGTGTGATAGTGTGAAATTTGGAACCCCTTGCCAGCGGCGGTCAGTCTGGCCCTAAATTAATCCCTCACGTAATATGCCAGTTCTTATATGCCTGAGAGAAAAACTCTGAACGAGGACTTATTATGTAGTGGATCAAGTGCCAACCTGACCCATCTTCACACGTGTGAAAATAAAAGTCCCGTTTTGGGAAACTAGTCAATTTGCCTTCACACTTGTCTGCAAGTACTGTAGTATACGTTGACTGAACCTCTGCAGAGAGCTAAAATCCCACCCTAACGAGTTTCCAGGATATTACACTAAACTGCATCTGATGGTAAAGCACCAGACCTGGTTCTTTGGGGAATTTGGTGAATACTTTCATTGTTATTACTACTATGTCCACTCTGACTCAGAATATTAATACCTGCTATGTCCTATCTATGGGTCCTATAGAACTATTTAATCATTTACTATATTTGAATTATTTTAAATATATGCAAAAAACACAATTAATATAACATTGAATTATTAGTATTAGATTGCAATACTTTAGTGTATTGGATATGGCATTAAACAGCGTCTAATGGTGGGGCTCCAGTCTTGATGTTTGAGGAATGTGGTATGCCCGTTCATTAATATTACTTTCATGTCCTCTATAACTATGGTAGTAACTGTTAGGGAACCATCTATAGGTCCCAAAGAACTGTTCAATCTTTTATTAGGGATTATTATTAAAAGCAAATGGAATAATCAATTTTTATATTACAATATTTGAAACCATTTAACTGTATGCAAACAAATGATAAACATTAAGTAGAATAATCAATATTAGATTACAATACTTGAAACTATTTATCGGTGTGAAAATAGAAAAATTATTTATCGTTAGCAGCACTTAAAACCATTTAACCGTGTACAAACAAACGATTAATATTAAATGGAATTATTTTTGTATAAAAATACTTAAAACTGTTTTAATAAATGAGATCTGACTCGTATGAAAATAATGTTTTCTAATAACTATTACCTTACAAAAATATTATCTGCAAACTATTTCCTTCCAAAGATATATATATATATATATATATATATATATATATATATATATATATATATATAATTTGGCTTTAAATAAGCAATAAAACAATTTTGAATTGTAACCACTTCCATTTGGGGTCAATCTCGCTTGAACCCTAGGATGTATGTCTGTTTTTCTTGACATCGAAAGCTGAACTCACTTGAAAAGAAATTTATGTTGCAAGTTGCCCATAACTTAATATCAGCTACCACAAGACTTTCTCATGGCTAAATCTTTTAACTACTATCTATCAATGATTCCTACAGGAATATTCGCGGCGTGTATTAGGTTGCTGGGGAAATCAAATACATAGCAAACAGTGTACAATGGAAAGGTATATTGTTAAGCATTTTATTACCAAATTTCAAAGAATTGAATTTCTTCGCCCTTAAATATGAATGTGTAATAGTCCCACAAAAAGTGGACACCTTATGTTTATTTCTCGGATTTTTTTACCATAGTTTAAATGCTGATGAATTTGTTATAACTGATTCTGATATGTTAATACTATTGATTATACAATGTCTAAGTACAAATAATAAAAATTAAATATGTTTGGCTTCGAAGAAAATGAAATTTCTTAAAAAAAAACACAATAGTCTAATTATAAGTGGTCGATACCGAATTTGTGGTATTATGTTTAGTTAATAGATTTTAAATTAAAATGTAACAATTGTTAAAGAATCAAAGTTGGTAAGATTAAAATATATGAAGTACAATCAGTTTAATCAGTTGCGAATGCTTCACTGTATTTACCAGAAAATATGATTCAGTAAGATTGTCTCTTAAGAGTAGCAACTAGATAAAAAAAAAGAAGATACAATCAGTTGATGACTGTCCAAAGGGGTCTTAGTTGGAACTCAAAGTAAATGAAATTCATATACATATGACATATATTAGAGGCGTTCGTGGTGTAATGGTTATCGTCATAGGACATGGATACCGGGAACCGAGTTCTAGAGGAGGTCGTTTCCATATCACATTGTACTTGGGGAAAATATGCAGCCAACCATTTTCCCTCCAGTGATGAATAAATTGTGGAGTAGACCAGGCTCTTTAACCTTGGTATGCCAACCAGTCTATGTGAGAGAAAAACTCTGAATTTCAAATATATTAGTCTGCTTAAAAACTGAAATTGAGTCACATCCTTCTTGTTTGGAGGGATTGATATACACATAAACATATAAGATAGAAGAATATGTATAAACGAGATTTTGCCAGTTACTTTGTCATACCCAAGCCAAGAAATATATAATCAGCACATTAAGTGGATGCTTGTCGTGTTTTTCCTTTAATATAACAGTTAAAATCATAATAAGAGAAGAGACGCAAAGCGTTTTTTGGCAAAAGCTGAATATTCTAGGTTCATAAAATATAGATTTCATAATTCAAACTGATGGTATATTTTTCTAAGCCATTCAGAGGTGATTCACTGACAAGAATTTAAAAGGGATGCTTATTTGTCCCTCAACAATGTTTTATCACAGCCATGATTTCCATCATGGATTTTACTAATTTAAAGCAATATTCTTTATCAAAGTGTTTTCAACTTTCCCGAATGGCAGTTAATAGATCTTTGATGGAATGAACCGTCTTATTGAGCACTTCGAAAATTTTCACCATGAATTTTTAATTGGATCTAGATTCGAACAAAACTTCATCAAAAGTTTTCCTCGTACACATAAAGGTTTAAATGTTCGTTTTGCATGTAAATAGAAAAGATGTTGAAATACATATCGAAAAGTTAATATTCAAGTTCAAGAATTTAATAAAGATGATGCAATCATTTATATTAAATATCAAGCGTCTGAAATTAGGAGGCCAGTTAATATACTTCGGGAGCAATATCTCATCAACTGAAAGTGATATCAACATACGCGGTGTTAAAACGTGGACTGCAATTGACATGTTATCAATCATATGGACATCTGGTCTCCTAAATAAAATAAAACAGGATTTTTTTCCAAGTGAAGTCGTATCTTCACTACTGCATTGTTGACTACAACGAAACCTTTGGAGAAACTACACAAGAATGCAGAGCGCTGTTTTGCATAAATCTTCGAAGTACGCTCCCTAAAAATCGCAATTATAGGGGGTGATGATTCTCATCTCAAAATCATTCCAAGAAAACAAGCAAGACCTGATAGGTACAGCTGGAGAAGAAACAATGAACTTATTAGCAACGTTTTTCAATGGATTATTATTTATGGACTCGCAAGCAATGGCATCCAGTAAGGTCATTCATGCATACACCAGCACCGTAGAGATAGTAGGTGCTATAATACGACCTACCAAGTGCGATGTTAGTTAGGGACATATTTTGAAAGAAAGAGTCAAAATAATCGATAAGGAGGGTGATATTTAACCCAAAAGGGTTCTATTTTATGGTTTTTAAAAGACAATGCATTTTATCAAATAGCATATTTGCAAACTTTAGCAAAGCATTGGTTATGTCGAAATACAAATAAGAAAGTTCAATATACCTCTTAATATACCTGTTAATGACCTTTTAGTGGCAATTAAAATGTATTTTCTTTCTTTAGTCTTATTAAAAACATATTCATCGTTTTAAGTTGAATAACCGGGAAATTCTTTTTTTTTTTTACGTTTGGCACGCAGGGTATTTCGCCATTTTGATTTTACCTTTCATTTTTAAACTTTTTTCTTTTTACAAAAGTGATTTTTCTCATTTATTATCTGAGATTCATGGTGTTCAATTCTAGCGTTATGCGCCTGCGGTTAATGAGGTGCATTGGCATAATTATTATTCCTTCGCTAGTATTTTATATTCAGAAAATCTTTTAAGTGTGACTTTATCGGTAGGACATGATTTTAAATGGTGGTTGTAAATGAGGCATATAGAGTTAATGTAATTACTGAATCTGGAATCAAAGAAAACACATTTTGTAATTGGTAACATGCCTTGTTAGGAATCCAGCGCATGTTCTACCTAAAATATAATGAGAAAAAATATTTGGAAAGAGATGTGAAGAAATAAAACAAAACATATTTGACGCCAGACAAAATTAAAAGAAATCTGACGATTCAAAAACAAATCTAGTTGTATATTTAAACAGTTTGTTATTAGAATTACTCGGACATTATACACACACACACACACACACACACACACACACACACACACACACACACACACACACACATATATATATATATATATATATATATATAGTTGAATTACCTGATCGTTTAAAAACATTGATTGAAAAACAAAAAGAGCACAGTACTCACCGGTAGAACAGGCTAAAGAATAAAATGATAGGATTTTCACTCAGCCTTCAGTAGCAGTATCATAAATATATTTAAAAAATATAATTGACATATGATATATATATATATATATATATATATATATATATATATATATATATATATATATATATATATATGGGGGGTTGTGGGTGTGGTTGGTTGGTATGATGGTTATATATGAGAAAACTGATAGCGGAAGCAAAGTTCAAAATCTGAACGAGCTTTTTGGTCATTACTTTGTACACAATCCCAAGGTGGCATAATGAGGTGGAGCGGGGCCGCAGAATAAATCGGCTGCATCTCTGCTGAGGGATAATAACCCCCCCCCAAAAGTGTCCCGGTATATGACACAAAACAATTTGATGGTGAGTTTTCTGTAATGCAGGAGCTTTGGAATCATTGCAATCGGTCCCAGCTCAACTCTGACTCGGAGTGGTAGCAGCTGAGAGGGTTCTAACTTAAATAATGAGTAAACACTTTGATAACAATAACCGAACATCCAGTGTAGATCTGGACAGTCCTAGTGACACGCTTGCATGCCACTGGCCAGCATGAGAGGTGAAATCTATATTCCCTAAGATTTTCCGCCAGTGAACTGAAAAACGATATCTCCCCCAACTCTCTCTCTCTCGCTTGCTCTTTCTCTCTGTATATATATATATATATATATACGGTCAGTATCTTGGTAACACAGAAAGACACACACACACACACACACACACACACACACACACACACACACATATATATATATATATATATATATATATATATATATATATATATATATATATATATATATATGCTTCATGCGAAGTGTTAAATATACATATATATATGCGTGTATTAGGATAGCAAATACATAAAGTCTAAGGCGCTTATTATCTGTCACACTTCCTTGCCCATGTGATTATTTAATTTTCGAACTCATATGTATGTATATGTGTGTGAGGTGGGGTGAGAGATAGAGAGAGAGAGAGAGAGAGAGAGTGTGTGTGTGTGTGTGTGTGTGTGTGTGTGTGTGTGTGTGTGTGTGTGTGTGTGTGTGTGAATCTAACAACATTTATGGAAGACAAAGTTCATATTTACAACATTATGCCAAATTCATTATTAATCTACTTACGTGAGGGAAGCTTTCTTGCGCAAACCCTTACTGTAGATTTGATGACATATATCAAAATTGTTAAGAGTGTTGGTCTATATATATATATATATATATATATATATATATATAAGATAAGAAATTGTTTATTCGTTTTATTCTTCAGTGCTCATCAAGATCTATAACATTCCTCAGTGCAATAATAATAAAGATGGGAATAAAAGTGTAACGTAATAATCGTATTATGAATATTCACGTGAGCGATGAAAACTTAAAAAAGAGCCAAAAAAAAAAGAAATGCTACAGAAATCGGCTTTCTGGCTTGGTTTCTTTCATTTGATTAATTCTCTTTCTTCATCTTCTAGGTTCATCAATATTTCTTGTCTCGTTATGATAAAATCATTTATTTTCCATAATCTATATCAATAGCTGGGAAGTATTTGTTGTTCGGTTCTCTCTAGAAATTCCAAAGAGCTACTACTCTCACTATGCATAATTATACGACTTAAGATTTTAACCTATTTTTGTTTCACGTAAAAAAAAAGGTCTTTCATCAGAGAGAGTCTTACACTTCAACCTTTATTCTTGGTTACAATATCGATGCAAAGTATTAAACTATAGATAGCTGTCTGTAACACTATGAAAATAGTTGTGTATCTTTTTGTACATTGTTAGATAGACAACAAATACCTCGACGTCATGATGCAGCAATATGTTGTTCTCGTTGAAAATGTAAATTTTAATAGTGAAAAGAAAGAAGTATTACATTGTCTAACCAAAATAATGATTACAATTTATTCAAAATTATCAAACTGGATATACCGTTAGATTTCCAAGTTAGGTATTTGGATTCATTGCTTACATTAAACTTGTACAAGAGACCAAAAACAAAAATATTCAAATCCTCTAATGTCTTAAGAATCTCGAATTCGAATGAAAACAAAACCAACAAAATTCCGATATGTCGTCTCCCGAGCAGAATAGACTACATAAAATAATAAATACATTCCGATTAATCGGGCTATTGGCTTTATGGTTAGAGTGCTGGCTAGTGATCCAGGAGCCTGGGGTTCAATCGCAGGTTGAGTCATACCAAAGACACAAAAAACAGCACTTGATGCCGCCTTGCTTAACACTCAGCATTACAAGGTAAGGATTAAAGGTAAATTGGAGCAATCCAGAGAATGGAGTAGTGCCCTTCCCTACACCTCAGTGAGGTAGCTATTGAAAAGAGAGCCTTCGGGTCACCGTCGATTAAGGTCGCCAACTTTACTTTATGTTTCTGATGTATAAATGCATGTTTTAACAGTTACCGTTTTTGGAGTTAATTTTGACGAAAAAGTTTGTAAATCAATTAGCTGCAGCCCACCTACTGATATTTCTAAGGTGGAGATGTAAAATAATTACAGGGAATTATTACTTACTTGGAACTAACAAAAACTAGAAATATTAGATGGATAAATTTCTAAATAATAAGTATCGCTTACTTAAATTTTAAATATTTTTATAAACCTTCGTGAAATATCTAAACTGAGCAATAACTTCATAAGATATGAAATGAAACTTGCAAAACCGCATTTTTGTTATGTGATTTTGGTTTTTCATATAGACAAATCATCTTTTTCAACACCTTGGTCAATTTTGAAATTATCATAAAATAGACACTTTTTCCAATAAAAAAATGTACGCATTTTTTCTTTTAGGTTTAACGTATCAGTAGTCGATGTCTTGGCCTCTTATCTGTTGAAACCGAACATTTTAGCCTTTAGACATCTATTTTGAGGGAATTCCTGTTGATTTGTGGTTAACGTTATGGTCTGTATCATCCGGTAATGAGAGTTGGAAATCCAGTCACGGTATTACGTTCTCTTTAAGATTAATACATTTAGGAAAGGTATGAACTCCCTTATCTCTCCAGCAATGAGTTAAAAAGTACCACTACTGTTCTTATACGACGGTGGCTATAACATTAAACGAAGTTTTATATGTCATAAAATAAAGAAACTGAACCGAAACCAACAATTTTTTTACAACATGAGCTTTTTGCCAATTTTAAACTTCGGTACTTGGTATTAATCACATAGATTGAACAGTTTGCAATAAATTTTTCAGATCAAAATTATTCTATATGATAATATGCCCGATTGACAATGTAGCGATCATATCCTCGTATACGTCGTTGCAATAAGAATTCAAAATATTAAACAATTCGTGATGGTCAGCAACTAAATACGAGTCATTGTCTGTAAACAAAGGTTGGTTGAAAGGTTCATAGCGCAAATAGTTCATGGTGACGTCATATCTGTTGTTACTGACTTTTTTGACTTATGGGATGCAAGCATTGCAAAAACGATCAAAGAAATGTGTGGATTGCAAGAGGGGCAATTCCATATCAGTATCGTGGTCAGCCTTTGAACTTTTCAACTATTCCAAGTATTCAATCACTGTTAAAATGTTGATGGTTGTATCTTTCTTTTGATTCTTTATTGATTTAAAAAATCAAAATACAAACATTACAACACCTGTGGGTAAAAGGGTTTAGGTGTTATTGTGATGGCAGTGCATTCTTCTGGGACCTGTGTCTAGAAAGACAACTTAATCGATAGCTTTTTGTAGATATGCAAATAAAGAGAACACACACACACACACACACACACACATGTATATTTGGTGGATCTCTTTAACGGTATACAGTGCAAGGACATTAATGGACGACTTTTAAGTTTCCGATCAGATCTTTCTCATTAGAAGTTCGTCTGAAACATTTCATGGACAGTTAATTAAACTTTAAGTCGATGATCAATCATTCGCTTGGAAATCAATAAACTTTCTTTTCATTTCGAAAATATAATACAGAATTGAAAAAAAATGCCATTGTCGACTATTTTATTAGATTTTTGCAACTTCATTTTTACTGCAATTCACAGGTCGTTTTAAAATTCTACTGCCACTGAATAAGCAGTTTTGATTGGAATGAGAATTAAAACATTTTTTTGATCGATTAAAATAAATCGACTGAAAATTAAAAATCCGCAAAACTACGATAATTCTTCTGTTTGTCCTTTCTCTTTTGTTCTCAGGAATATTTAAGGAATTTTAAGATTAATGCAACAAACATTTTTGACGTAATAATGTTCAGTTCATAGTTTATTTCCCGCAAACCATGTCGGTGAGGTTTAGAATATTTTGATTAGATCCTCTACAGAGTGACAATACCTCTACTCTCCAAAGGAGTCACCTGAGTATGAAACTAAAAAAAAAACATAAGGTGAGGCTTCACTTTTGAAGCTATGAGGAGTGTGGAGTATCGTTTTTTGTTTAAAATATGCTTCTCCGTACATATTAAACATTCTTTCGCAAATTTCACATAGTTTCCCCTTTTCCACCACCAACATCTTAGGACATACCAATGTTCAAGCGTAAAAATCGCTGATTTGCCGCCATTTTGAGTAGACTCAATAGGAATATCTTTTTCTGAAATGAAAATATTTTTTGCAATATACCAATTCCAAATAATGTAAGGTTTACATTAAGGCAAAGAAATTCTGTGGAAAATAATTCGTTGAATGACCCTCGAAATTTATAAAGTTATTCTTCTCTGCTCTTTTTAATACTTACAATATTATTAATTTTATATATATATATATATATATATATATATATATATATATATATATATATATATATATATATATATATCGGTCAACGAAGCCACAATTACCCAAACAGAACTCGCCTAAAAAAGGCATATAGTACACGGGTAAAAGTATCTCGGTGAAAAAAAAATTAAATGATTATTTGATTGACGGCATGTCACCCTGTTTAGGGTTATTTATGTCTCGAAATAAGGGAATCACATTCAGTATACGTTAATATTTCCTTTTTCGTGGAGTTTCTTTCAAGCTTTCTTTTATTTTTTGTACACTTTCCTATCGAATACAAATAATTTTTTGGTAGGTATATCATCATATGGATGACAAACAAACAGGTATTACAACTCTGTGTCCAACTGCATCAGGGAATAATGGTAATGAAGGTGTACTGAATTCACGTCATCGGATGGAGTTTAGTGATATGCCTAGAATACCCTTGTTTTGGGTTCGGGGTCTTACTCCTCTTCAGAGGATACAGTCGGCATATTCTAAGCCCCATCGACTCGACTAACAGCCTAGGTGGCGATTCTATTTTGACAAATTATTGACAAATTAATTTCAATACATCGTAGAGGCAACTTATTAATATCATAACTAACATATGTTATAATATAATTATCGAAAAGAAGGCTAAATGTTGGTTTGATTGGAATTAATAATATTTTTCTGGATGATAATCTAAATAAAAACTTCTTAAAGTGATCCATATAGATTTTTGGGCTGAATAAAATATTTGCAGGGTGAATTAAATCCATGAGATGACTTTACTAGTTGGAATTTACAGATCATTTTTATAAACGAAGAAAAAATCGCTGGATCATATCAACTAGTTGACACATATTATACACCTAGCAGGATGACCATTTAGAAGTGAGGGTTTAATATCTTCGATTAATGGCATACCAACCTTCATGGGTTATTTAATACTAAAGCTATCCTTATAGAAAAAAATTATGGAACTATTTAACCCAGAGCTTGGGAGATAAGGCTTCATGCCTTTTCTAAGGATAATAGTCCAAAAGCGAACGTAGTAGCGAGACTACTGTTCGAACTCGCTTACTACGAAGTCCAAGTTTAGCACATTGGGCATTACCCCTCTTTGACTTCCCGCCGGTTATAAGCAATGTGTAGCTCACATACGAACCGTTAAAAACATACGGGTCATTTATGTGAACGATCAGGTTCTGACTAAAAAGATCTGGATCATTTCAACCTCGTTAACGACGTATATACTATTTCCACGAAAAAAGCGATTTAAAACCTATCATATTTTAAACAAGTTATTCCCAAATATCTCTATTTATAATAGGTTATAAAATATCTTGATGAAATAAGGTTATTATTTAATAGTATGACTAAGGTTATAGATTTAAAAAAAGAAATAAAAATAACGAAAGAGTAAAATAATACACTGCATAATATTTTAATCATTATGTAAGGCAATATTTTTTAAGGAAAAAATTAAATTATCTATGAGAATATTTTCTCTGACCGCACACTTTCAGATTTTTACTTTTTAAGTCAGTATCAATATTGGCAATTATGTGTTAATGTGTAGGTTTTATGATTCAGTATTCTGTTTATGATTGTTTTTCTGTCACCCCTCTCATCATGTCAAACAATGAGATAAAAAAAAAATCACGGCAATATTCAGTTGATTCATTTGTGGTAAAGGAAAATTAAATTTGACTTCAAGGTGTACATCAAGTACAGAGTTCGAGAATCCTTGATCTAAACATTAAGCAGTGCGTCAAAGGACATCTATAATAAATAACCCTGACAGTGAAGGCGCCTTGCATGACGTAAGGTATAGCAAACTTGATGAGCAGATATTTTTAGGGATTTTGATTCTCATTTGGGAATCCATACTACTAACCTTGTCTCATAATTAAGCTAAGCTTAGTAAATAATAACCTAGAGGGTAAATTTTACACTTGAGACATTGATTCTGTTAAAAGTCACGTCTGATTTGCAGGTTGATGGCAGTGACTTTATAAAAGGGTGATCCAAAATTTATTTATCTTCTCAAGAATCAATGTGACTTTTATAACTCGCTTCATGTTTATCCCTGCCAATGTATATATTTACGCTAACATCAATATTAATAACTGGCAAGTATTTGTTTCATCTCTAGTTATATTCAAGCAGTTTGATGTAAACAGATCCCATTTAGCATATGCAATTATTGGACCTTAGGGAAGGTTTTACAATAGAATATTTTTGTTCCTTAGTATAATCTGCGAAAAGCAATGTTACCGTAGTACATAACTAAGGACACAGAATTTAAATTTACAAAATTTCAAATAAAACAACTAACTTGGTAAAATTAGTATTCAGGTGAGATCCAATATGACTGATACAGTTTTGTATTCTCAGCTAGATTTGTAAAATAATTAGATAACCTTAGTACTTCGTTAGTTCTTAGTATTGACGTTAAAACATGTTTGAATTGATATATATACCTAAAGAGTCCAAAATCTAATATATATATATATATATATATATATATATATATATATATATATATACATTGATGAGAGAAAAGGTCCTTGCCTGAGAAGTTCAATGATTACATTACATCTGCTGTTGATTTTTTTGAATGATTGGACTCAAGGTCAAAAAAATAAAAGGAAGACGTGATTGAAAGGGAAGATAGCGTAAGAAAAAGAAAGGAATTGAAATGTGAGAGAGAAGAATAATAGAAAACAGAAGATAGCGTGAGAGGAAGTAAGAATTATATATATATATATATATATATATATATATATATATATATATATATAAATAGAGAGAGAGAGAGAGAGAGAGAGAGAGAGAGAGAGAAAGAATAGTTGCACAAATACATAACTCCACTTCTCCCAACTGTTAAATGAAAAGTTAATTTCTAAAACTGAATTTACCAGAATTCACTATTTATGGTGAGTCATTACATAATCAAAAAGGATTTTATTATTACTACGTGTTGTCGATCATCAATACACTTGGAATAAATTTATGATTATATATTAGTCAGCTATGCAAAATTATATGCATTAATTATATTTTCAAAATAGAATACTGGTTCTTTGTTAGAGAGTTTCGATGCCATCAAATTCAGTAATAAATAATATCTAATAATATCTGTTTTGATTTTTTATGTTCCCTATTAATAAAAACCTGGTATCTTTGGTTGAAAATAAAATTAATTTCGTATAAAAAAGAAGAAATTATTGTACTTATTTAATGACGACTCCGTCTGTCTGTCTGTCTGTCTCTCTCTCTCTCTCTATATATATATATATATATATGTATGCATGTATGTAGTGTTGCCGAGCGTGAAGAATTCTTGATTGACTCGTCTTATTTTGAAATGTTGTCGGATGCTTAAGTATTTTCCTTAGTCGCAAATAAAACGGTTATTCTATAAGTGAGTTAACTCATAACTATAATGAATAAATAGATAGATAAATAAACAAGTTTCCTAAACACGAGATATGAATCGAAAAGTATAAAAATGATTTAAGCGTTTCAAAAAAATAATAAATAAATAAATAAAGAAGAGTAAAAAAAAAAAGTCAGGTTGATCATATGAAAGAAAAAAAAAATTAAATATAATAAGAATACAGCTTCGAACAAGTTCGTATAAGTAGGATAACTCTTGTCTTTTTAATTTCTTTGTTGGCGAAATCTCTGCACATAAAAGCAATGATACTAAAGTGTCTGATTATAGAAGAGAATTGTTTGCCTGAAGTATTGATGTACACTTATTTGCTTTTTATGGTCTATCCAAAGTGCCTCACTTTCTCAGAAGGAATTCTTGTAATCATTCTTCGTGTGAAAGTAAACAATACAACTAAAATAATAAAAACGCGTTTATCATTCATACAACGTAGATATTTTATTACAACACGCATTTATTTCTTTGCATTACATTTTTATGCTGGCTCAGATTTGGTTTGTTCTTGAGGGAATCGATAGTGTAATATGCCAAATGTGAAAATGTCGATTTGGAAAACTATCACGTGATACGCCCATAAAAATCAACGTTTTGATTTTACAGCCGAAGGAGAAAATCTAACAAAGTGTGTTATTATTCACAGACAAATGAACGTTGCTAGAAAATGTTTCTGTGTTTTGAAAAGTGGATTTACAATTTGAATTTTACTTATGTGTGATTAGAAAGTTTGAGAAGTATTCACGTTATTAATCAGCTTATAAAAGAAAGGGAACATCTATATAGCTGGTGGGATTGGTTTGAATCATATAAAGATCCATTAGGTATTGTCTTTTTTGATGATCTTAGCTCTTCGAAAGGTTTTGATTGGTTTAATTAATGCCGACGTTTGTCTCCTTTCAAAATATTACATGGTTTCTAGTAACTACTAATAATCATTAGTAAACAATGATTGCTTCATGTTAATAGTCTTCATCTATGCACAATTATATTGTTTCAAGTAACTATTCCTATTTAATGATAGTTTCTTTTCGCAGAGTAAGTAAAGTTGGTTATCGTAGTCGAGGGCGACTATCTGGCTCTCTTTTCAATAGCTACTACACCAACGTGTCGGGGAGGGCGCTATTCCTTTCCCTGGATTTTGCACAGTAATATGCTTTAATGTTTGGTAAGGTTATTGGGTTAAATATTAACTCTTGATGTCCTTTAAATGCTAAATCCTGTTTATACATGTATATGATTTATAAGGGAATTGTTTGTGTATAGATTTGATTTTAAATGAGTACGAGCCCATTTGTTCGCATTCAGTTAAATGGTTTCAAGTAGAGTAAATGATAAAATAATTCAACTTGACTCATAGATAAGACCAAACAGATACTAAAACTCGGTGTCAGAGTAGATCTGAAAGTAGTGACAATGAAGGTGTAATCTACATTCCCGACAGCACCTCGAAAGAAGCCTATCCATCAGATGAAGTTTAGTGTCATAAGCACGAGATTCATTGTGAGGGCCTTAAACCTCTGCAGATAGATTATAATCGACATATCTTACAACACCAACCAACAAAACATCATACAGTTTCATGTACTCCAGTCTAATAGTAATAATTGTCAAACTGATCTACTTAAGCCTTAGCTGAGCTGATCCACAGAGGGTGGTGGCAAACATGTAAGATTACAGCACTGGAATAAACTAGTTCGACTTCTTATTTCATTCACTTTCGAACCAATACTTTTGGGAAAGGCACGAACCATTTTGGCCGCTCACGCTATGGCTTAAATAGAACCACTACAATTCTTTTACAAGGATGACATTAAAAAACCCTCGAAGGAGGATATGCTGCTAAATAAATACATCTTGAACAATAAGAGTTACGACCAATCTGGGTTAAAGTGGACCTGGGAAGAATGGCAACAAAGTGGTGACTCCACAATACTCAGGGTTTTAGAATTGGAGCCTCACCAACTAATGCAGTAAGTCATTCAAAATAAATACTATATGATTTCAAGCAACTGGTAATACTCGTTTGTAAGAAATTATAGTTTCATGCAACATTTCTTAATCTAAATATAATAATATGGTTCCGAGTGACTATTCCTATTTAATATTACTTTGCATACACTCATATAGTTTCAAGTAAACTTATCTAATATTACTGGAATTCAAAACAAACTTACTTGACTAATAAAATGTCCTACGACTTCTAATCAAGTGGACCAGGGATTAATGATAACAAAGAGGTGAATTCAAAACTCTCAGAGCTCCAGAACAGGAGTCTCGCTATTGCAGTCAGAGATTTTTCAAAATATTGGGTCTCAAGTAACAATAAGTTATTTCGAAACTGTTAGATTTTCAAGTAACTATCCATTTTTATTATAATCTATACAGAGATAGAAGGTTTCAGTTAGTTATATGTATTTGATAATTACGTTTGCGCACGTTCATATTTATTCATTTATTCCAATCATATTATTATCCAAAAGAACTACTGGGGGTGTCCTCGTGGTGTAATGGTTAAAGCGATGGACTGCGGAATCGTAGTACACGAGTTCGTACTCCAGTCGCGCTATTACATTCACTTTCGGACAAATACCCTTGGGAAAGGTATGAACCCCCTTATCCTCCCAGCTATAGGTTAAATAGTACCACTACTGTTCTTCTAGGAGAATGGCTTTGGCATTAAATAACCTAAAAAGAGTTGATATGCCATTAAACAAAGAAACCAACCAACCAAACCAAAAGTACTACTGGACTCATAACAGATACTATGACGCTGAATAGAGAGGACTGAGGAATAATGACAACAAAAGGATAAGTCTACAATCCTTTAAGATCAAGAATTGAAACTCCATCGTCAGATGTCATTTAGTGTTATAACGAAAAATATATTGTTCTTTTTTTTTTATATCATCACGCTTTCAAAGAAATTTAATCAACAACTGGTGGTCATCTACTTCTACCTTTGTTATATCGTAAATGATATAAAATGACAGGCTATTCTGAGTGGAAAGAATAAACAACACATTATGCCGGTACAACAAAACGCAGGTTTATTCGTACGAGTGTAAAAATATAAAAAATACATTAGTAGTAATATTACTATCCTTGCAAGAGTAGTATCAAGTCTAAGCAATGGTCAATCACGTGAATTCTACGCATGTTCTTCACTTAGAATCCTGCTCAGATTGATCTGTGTGTAGATAAATAATGGTTAGGGTTACTAGTATTGCCGGGGTACAGAAAAGATGGGTCATTCCATTATATCATCTTTCTACGTAAAAGACAATGTACCATACTTTTCAAGTTAGAACTGGTTATGAGCAATAAGATAATGTTACATTTCCTTTCACCTTCGAAGAACACCTTATTTCCTAAAAATGCCAGAATCGTAATACTTGTATCAACCATGATACCCTGTGTGACAAAATGTGCTGTCATAAAGTATTGGTGACATGATAAAAATAATAATAATTATAGCACAGCAGAAGTTGATATAGTTTCTGCATTTACCGAACGCCTTCCTCACAATTAAAATGTGATACAAGGTCAATAGAAACGTTGTAGCACCAAGACTAATTAGCTTTACTTTAAATCTATAACTGGAGAGAGACGAGAAGGACTTTTCCTAGAACGTTAGCGCTGTAATATTTCAAAATACATACATGTAACATACGACCAAAATATTCAGATGCATAGGAATCCCGAAATACGCGAAATACTGACGACTTTCTTTAGTTCTGGTACGAAACGTTATTGACTTCTTGAGTTTAGTCTTTCGACACGAGGAGAGAGAGAGACACAATTTTTACTATGCTGCCCGTTCAATCTGACCCAACAATCTCGCAGCGCATCCCATAGGCCCCAACTGGTCTGGCCTCGCCCAGGCTCAAAAATTAACTAGTCTTCCCCAGAGTCAGATCTCGACTCGCTTCGTCCAGCATCAGATCTCAACTATCTGATTTTTTCAAAAATCACCAAGAATCCCAGCCCATTTCTTCCGGGCATTACGTCATTCACACCCCAGTCTCATTTCCTATCAGGACTTTTTATTATGACATTTGTGATTGTCCCATCCTCCATGCACATCAGTTCTCAGTGTAACTTTGTTCAAGTATTGCTGATATTTCTCCAGATACTCATGGCAATATATATATATATATATATATATATATATATATATATATATATATAACTTAGTAGGGTGTATTCCAATTCCTGTTATAGCTGTTCATTTGAACCTGATATCATAAAAATTGGTCAGTCATTTCATAAGATGCATAGCAATAACATACAGAATTGTCAAGAGTCTACGACAATTCTAAATGCCTGTACAAAAGGTCTGGAGACTTACTGAATGAACCACGAATATATATATATATATATATATATATATATATATATATATATATATATATATATATATATATATATATATATATCCACAGAGAAGCGTACTAGTTTTTACATATGAATAGGTATTTATTCAATTCCAACGTCATTTACACTATGGGAAACCATATTGATTTTGCTGAATAAAACTGGTCTAAATTTCTAGTTTCCTTTCTCCTCTATTGGTTACGAAACATAAGCTAAAGAACCCGGTCTGATATAATATTTACTCATAGCTAGGGAAGAGAAAACCGATGGGTTAATAAATTTCCCAAGTGTATTAGCATGAATTAAAACTCAAGCACCCTTGTCTAGCGTTTGAACTCGACTCACCGGTTTCATTTATTCGCACAATAACCGTATACCTAAATAAGCTTCCTTTAAGTTTTTTAGATTTAGTTATTTTTAGTAGAGTACAGAAGGTTTCTCCTTGTAGTACTCTCGACATTGTAACAGGAGTACTACAAGGAGACATGGTAGCTCCATACCTCTTTATCATCTGTCTAGATTACGTGCTTAGAACATCGATTGATAAAACACAATTACCGACGCCGACTACACCGATGGCGTAGCGATCCTGGCAAATACACCCACCAAGCCGAAACACTACTGCATAGTTTGGAACGAGCAGCCGCAGGCATAGGCCTCCTTGCCAATGCATACAAAACGGAATATATGTGCTATAATCTAACAGGTGACATGTCCATACTAGATGGAACCCCTCTTAAACTAGTAGACAAATTCACTTACCTAGGAAGCAGCGTCTCATCAACCGAAAAAGACATCGACGCATGGCTAACGAAGGCATGGACAGCTATCAATAGGTTATCGATCATTTGGAAATCAGACCTAACCGATAAAATGAAACGCAGTTTCTTCCAGGCAGCGATCGCATCGATACTGCTATATGGATGTACAACACGGACGCTAACAAAACGGCTGGAGAAGCTAAACGGCAATTACACAAGAGTGCTGCGAGCAATATTGAACAAGTCCTGGCGGCAACACCCCAGAAGACACCAACTATACGGCCACCTACCTCCTATCACGAAAACTATCCTAGCTAGACGGACCAGCCATGCAGGACGCTGCTGTAGAAGCAGGGACGAGCTCATATGTGATGTACTCCTATGGACCCCCACATATGGCCGGGCAAAAGCATGACAACCAGCACGAACATACATTCAGCAGCTATGTGAGGATACGGGATGTAGCCCTTAAGACATGCCAGAGGTGATAAACGATATAAAAAAGTGGCGAGAGAGAGTCAGGGATATTTGTGCTTGCAACACGACATGATGATGATGACAGAAGGTTTGGATTATAAGCTATCCTTCTACTAGAGTACTATATGCCTAACTATTTACCCATAACCAGTTGCTAAATAGCTGGATTCATACCATCTCCGAACGTAATGTGAAAAGGAGGAGTTCCTTTGGTGTAATGGCTAAATTGCTGGACTGTAAACTCGAAGTAAGTTAGTTCGAACTCCAGTCGAGCTGTAACGTTCACTTTCGGATTATACCATTGAAAAAGGTATGAACCCCTTTATTCCCACTAATTACGTGTGATATCGTATCGTTGCGTTTCTGCTCAAAGGATGACTTTCGCATTAAATTACCCTCGAAGGTTGATATGCAATTAAACAAAGAAACCAAACCAAAGTAAACTATACCATAATATGAAATGCAAACAACTTTGGCCATGATTTGAACTCGGATTGCTGGATCTATTTCCAAAACCACTTACCGTTACACAGCGAACATGGTTTGTTACAAAGTTTAACGCAAATAAAAAAAAAATTGATATATTTATATGCAATTTGAACGAGAAAACAGATTATAGATCTATCTATTTGAGCTTAACTTTTGTTACAATTCGTACATGAAACATTGACTCTTATAGTGACTCTTTACAAACCGTCTTTTTCTGTTAACTCCTCAACATACCACTGAGAAACATAATATGATACTTAACTCAGTCTTCAAGTATGTATAAAAGCGAATTTTTATTCCATTTCATTCAGAATTTTCTTTTACGAACTTTTAGTTGAAATCTCCCTGATATTTGCTTCAATGGAGAATTTCTTAGCTGTGAAAGTATTTTGAGTATTACCAAAAACATAAATAAATATAAACCACACACACACACACACACACACACACACACACACACTCTCTCTCTCTCTCTCTCTCTCTCTCTCTCACACACACACACACACACACACACGCACACACACACACACACACATATATATATATATATATATATATATATATATATATATACAGACTATTTTCTTTTTTCATAGATTTATACTTTTAAATTCCTGCGTTCCCTCTGTCCATTTCCGTTTTATATGTACTCATTTTCTTTCTTTCTCTCAACTTTTTTCCTTCTCACTCTCTCTCTCCCCCCGCCTCTCTCCGTGGCGTAGTGATCAATATTCGGGACTGCGTCCTCGAAGTAAACAAGTTCGAAGTCCATTACGTTCATTTCGGATATATAAACTTTGTAATCGTATCAACTCCCTTATCTTAGCGGTAAATAGCATCATTGCTGTTCTTTAAATGATTTTGGCTTTAAATAACCCACGAAAGTTGATACAACATTAAACAAAGAAATATACATAGACTTGTATGCATTAGATAGATATTCATTATATAGATTCTTTCTTTCTCTCTCTCTCTCTCTCTCTCTCTCTCTCACACACACACACACACACACTAACACACACGCATACATATGTGTGTGTGTGTGTGCTAGTGTGTGTATGTATGTGTTGGCATGGATCACATTCAAAAGATTATTGATCTGTGCCGAGTCTTCAGCCTAGTCCTGACCAAATTATTCTGAAAGATTAATATTTGGCAATGTTGCAGTTCTATTTCTTCATGTTAGTGATCATGTCCAGCGTAAGGGCAAGGTTCTTTACACCTTAGAACAAATTCAAAGCAGCTTTACTCTACTAAGAAATTGACCTTGTGTCACATCCTGCAACTGGCAGACGGTTTGAGTAAATATATAAAATGGTTTCACGTAAATGATTTCGCCATCTGTCCAACACATCACTAGAAAAATCTACATGAATGCCTCCTTTTTTTTTACTATTAGAAAAATATACTTTGATAGTTCAAAGAGACTATAAACAGATGACAAGGAAATAGATATGTGAGAAGCGATACTTATTGATATATATATTTGAAAAATCATTTTATAAATAAATTAGCATTCAGCTAAAGAACCTGCGACGTAGTTAACATCAATTGCTAAGATAAATTATACAACAGTTAAGAGTTTGAGCTACTTTCCACCTTTTCTAAGAAATGAAAAAAGCGTAGAAAAAATCGATCTTAGCCCCTTTTACTGTTTTGACTTGAACTTTCCCTGTTTTCCCTGAGGCGGGGGCGTAATAATTAAATTACTGGCTTGCAGCCTCTACGAAAGCGAATTCGAACTCCAGTCGAACTATTCCGTTCACTTTCAGACATTTATCTTTGGGAAAAGTATGAACGCACCTATCCTTCTTGCTCTGAGTTAAATAGTATCCCTACTTTTCTTCTTCAAGGGTGGCTTTGTCATAAAATAACCCACAAAGGTGGATATATCATTAAAAAAGAAACAGAACCAAGCCTTTTCACTAAGAGCTACAAGGGACGCATTTTAGAGCCACATGTGGATTTCAAACTGTATTTTGAATAAAGGATAGAATCTTTAGAAATCATGTGAGTAGACACTTTTAATTTGCCTTGAAAAGTGAAAAGGTTAGCAAAACGCTGAAGATACACTACAGAATACTGAACATCACTCTTCCCTTTAGTCAATAAGCATCTTAGAAATTAAAAACAAACTTTACTCTCAGCAACAAAAAATAAAAATAAAAACATTTTTATTATGCCCTTGAGGAATACGAAAGATGGTGGATAGACCTTCGGGAGATCATTTTGGACAATTGTTATGCAAATTGAATTAAATATAATAAAATATGGAATGTGATAAGAAACGAAAAGGTTAACAACAAACTTGTGTGAAGTTTTTAACGAAACTTATTACAGAGAAGAACTGATCAATCAATCAATGAATGAATCAATCAATATATATATATATATATATATATATATATATATATATATATATATATATATATATATATCCTCAAGCCATACAGACTGTATGGAGCCCTTGAATCTCTCTCGCCATCACTCCCAATCGTTCATTACTCCTGGTAGATCTTCTGGTCTGTATCCAATGTCCGCACTTTACAGCTCGGCCAAACACTTGTGTATCTTAGTGTACGTGTTCATGGGTGAACTGCGCTTGTATTCATTGTTACTTCTCCGGTACTGCTCTTAATATTTTGATTTGGGCAGCACTTCATTCTAGTATGTCAGTAATCTAAGGCGTGATGGATTTGTCATAACTTTAGAAAAGAAGGTGTTACTCATTGCTGGTTTTTGGATTATAGGATATTGTAAACGTAAAACTGCTTCTGATACAGAACATACAAAAAAAATTAATGTTAAGCCTAGATAACTGATGTGTATAGCTAAAGTATCGGGGTGGCAGGTTAAGATTAGAATGGGTCCCCCTCTAGTCAATGCCACTCAGAGCAACCGGAAATAGAAACCACTGGTATATGTGAGATTAATGTGCAGATCACGTGTCACTAAGTTAAGGTGCTGAAAACATAGCCAGCAAACGAGAAGTCAAGTTATGTCAGTTGATGGTAGATTGAGGGTGAACGAGAAGCACGTGACTTCTTATTAAAAGAAAACTTGGAGAAAAAAAGTTAAGTGAGAAAGAGTTTCATGCGAAGAAATTTTGGCATAAAGAGAAGTGAGGGGGGGGGGGAGAAAAAAGAAAAAAAAAGAAAAACAGCCTGGGAACCTGGAAGGAAACATGAAGTGGAGCGTTTATACTACAGCATTTGCAAACGGTGTGGCAAATGTGGTTGGGAAATGTTATCACTCCAGAAAATATGCAGCATACTATGCTTTGTTGTTGTTTATAAATAAAAATGAAAATAGAAAAAATAAATAAAAATCAGGTTCACCCTGAGAAGAAATACTGTTCTCAATCCTGGGTGAACCCCTCTCAGCTTTTTTTTTCTACATTAGTTCGAGGGACGAATCGGTTGTTTCGGCTTCCACCACTTTCCTATCAACGAAATAGATATATTTAATATACCCTCTGTTGTGACTATTATGGAAGAATTTTCAATGAGCTGTATTTACTCTTTTGACCAATTCTAGAGATTCCAGTGAGAACTAATTTTGCTGTTCCTAATGAGTGAAGTCCTTTCTCTCTAAATATTCGTCACTCCAAAAACGTCTTTTAATCCAAATGGTTTTATCGAGAACAACTGCAATGTAGATCAAACTTCTACTTGGACGTTTCCTTCCCAGTGCTTGTTCAAGTTTAACAATTGTGTAAATTTAAATTTCTGTTTGAAGAGTCTTTTTTAAAATTAGCCTGGGACGTTTGTATTTTTATTCATCTTTAGTGTATTGCTGACATAAAAAGCTCACTCTTTTAAACCGTATTTCTGGGGTGAGTTTGGTTTATATGATTAACGGCATAACAATACCTTATGGATTACCTAAAGTCAGAATTTTGGTCACTTGTTACGGGTTCTATAAGAACGCCAACCTTGCAAATCATTTTTTATTGTTCGTGTGAGTAAATTGACGACCGGAAAACAATGAAGAGAACAAAGTCAAGATAACAGTAATAACAAATACCAATTTATTTTGTCGTAGGTTACAGAATTATGGTCGTATATACGATGGAAATAATAGAAACAGCTGGTGGTCGTCGTTGTTGATAGACAGCTTGTGGTCGTTGATGGTAGTGGAGACCGCTGGATGATCGATGTCCCGGTTGTGCAGTACTTTGGTTTAACCGGAGATATGTCGATGTAGCCTCAAGTGTTGATGCTTGTCCGAGTCACGAGTCATTCGTGGACAAGATGCTACAATGCTAGAGCTGGTCTGCAGTTGGTGCTGGTAGCTTGGTCGCGCAGGATCGAACGAATGGGCTAAGACTGCCGTGTCTTCGCTCTATGTAGGTTAGTATTGAACGAACGAACGAACGAACGAGCGACTAAGATTGCCATGTTTTGGCGTTGCAGTGCTGAAGAACGAACAAACGAGTGGTATGACTAAGACAATCGTGTCTTAGCATTGCGGAGCTGTGGAACGAGTGAAATAGTGTCGTGGATAAGACTAATATGTCTTAGCACTGCGTAGTCGAGGAACGAGCAAACGTGTGTCGTGGCTAAGACTGCCGTGTCTTAGCACAGCGAAGCCAAGTAACGAGTGAACGAGTGTCGGGGCTAAGGCTACGGTGCCTTAGCTCTGCATAACCGAGGGAGTAGTCTGGTTTGTTTACATTTTGAACAGAGCGCGACACACTAATAAATACTTAATTGTAATCACTATATTTTCACTGTCCAATTGTGTTTTTATCTATATTCACTTTATTTGCAGCACTTCTATATGATATTTATTTACATCCAACTATGAGTTTTGAATTAATTATTCCGATTTATTTGTATACTTTTAACTATTCCTATCTTAGGACAATATTTTACAAGCGAATACATGGTTACAAGCAACTAATGATAATAATTATTAGTAAATAATGGTAGCGTCAAGTAACTATTTTTATACAAGTGATTTGCATTACAAGTATTCCTATCTGATGTGACCAAAGAATTTCAAGACAAAAGTCTTAATTTTCATCAAAGTTTAAAATTCGAAATTTGAATAAAGACGTGTTAAGAAGTGAAGAGTATATATACGAAAGAAAGAATCAAAGAGGTGCTCTTGTAGTAATGGTTAGCTTCATTTGTTTGCGTTTCTCATAGCACTAATATCCTTGGGAAAGCCATCGATCCAATTATTCTCTCTGCAGCTATGGATATATAGTAGTATATGCTTGGTTCTTTAACCTTGGTATTGCTACCAGTCTTGGAGAAGGAAGCTTTTGACTCTCCTATATATATATATATATATATATATATATATATACATTTATTTATTTATCAATATATATATATATATAGTAATACATTTCCACGACCACGGAATCCCATTCTTGGATAAATCTTGGAACAATATAAATATTCTCAAATGATTTTATTTAATTTCATTTCTAAAAGATTTATTGTTGTCATACGTTAACCAACAATCCAACTTTAACCTTTAGTTCATCCCGAGCACAATGACAAATCCTGATCTTGTAATTTTTCACCGTTCTTATTCTAGTTCAGGCGAATAAATATAAAGTGGCATATCCAAATTTCAAATGATGTGATTTTTGTGTGAAACTTCGTGTTATTAATGTCCGAAAATAAGATTCTTCTATTTCTAGTATTAATATATCAAATGTTGTACAATACTTTATGGTCGAAATAACAGACTTGTAAAATCATTTTAGTGCAGTTGTAGGAGAATTCGTACACAACCTATCATGAATTCATTTTTCATTTGGTTCTCCAGCATACAAAATGAATTTTCAAAGATATCTGTTAACACCACAATATTTTGCATGTTTTTAAATGCATCATTCAAACGAAGAAATTTTTTATTGATATTTTCAAGGTATCGCTTGAACATGAACTTTTCAAAAATGATTTTTTCGATTCATTTTTCCCATTTCTAGTTTAGGATTTTAAACTCGAAAAAGTAAAATGACAAGAAAAGAATATATATATATATATATATATATATATATATATATATATGGCGGAGATACGTAAATATGAATTTAAATACACGATTACACACACACACACACACACACACATATATATATATATATATATATATATATACGCACACACACACACATACACACACACAGAGACATATTCATATATATATATATATATATATATATATATATATATATATATATATATATATCTTTAAGAAATAACAAAACCGGTCACATTAGGATCATAAATTTATTTCCATTCTGTTACGTGTTTTTGATAAAAATAGCGGTCATAAGGAAGAGTTTACGTATCTTGAAGAAAATATACCTAATGATATTAATAAAATAAAAAAAATAAGAAGTATGATCATAAAAATCGAAAAAGAAAAATTATATGGTTTAACCACCCGCTTTTTTCTATTTACCCAGACCCTAAAAGATTGTTAAATAAGAGATGTGAATTAATTGCTACATGTAGACATAGGGCTAAATTCAAACTATAGAAAAATTAAAGTAGATAATGTTTTTTTTTTAAAAAACATAGGATTAAATTGAGAATTAAGGTAAATGAATAAAAATAAAATAAAATAAAAGATAAAAAATGTTTTAAAAAAACCCAAATATATACGTACTATTCTATATAAGTGTCACTGAATTAATAGGCTCGAAAAAAAAATTGAATTTTAAAAACTTGAATTTTAATTAAATCTTGAATTTAATTTATCATAATTATTACTGTATCATTACGTAAAATTATTGAATAAAGTTATTTTATCTAAATTAGTATTAAATCTGGAGTTTTAAGTTGAAATGTAATTACAATTTTAAAAAATTAAAAAATTAACAAAAAATAATTTACTATAATACCAACGGCAATAAAATTAAAAAAACCGGAAGTGGGCTAAATGAGGAGATAACTCTTCACCCCTCTTCTATCCCTTCCCACCCTTCTTTCCTGTGTCTATTCTGATTTATTTTATCCATAAGATCTGAAAAAGTCCTGTTAATTATTTTTTTCGTGTTTTTTGATTTTATCAAAAAGATATAACAGGATGGAAATAAATTTATAATCCTAATGTGACCGGTTTTGTTTTTTCTTAAAGAAATTATTGCTCTGTAATGTCAGTTATATTGACCTCTTTACCAGGAAAATTTAAATGTTCACTGTTGAATGTTTTTTGTCCTGATGGAATTCCTCCCAACTCCGGTTTAACTGGACCGAATAATACACACACACACACACACACATATATATATATATATATATATATATATATATATATATATATATATATATATATATATATATATATATATATAATGTCAAGGTTACTACAGGCTTACATTACATGAGACGTTGGCCCGAATCTTAATTGCCTCCTTTTTTTTTCGACTTTTTATTTTCATAATCCCCGTATCCTTTTTTATGTCAATGACGTCTTTTGTTTACTGTTTATCATTTCTTATAAATATTTCACAAATTTCAGTAGTTTTACATTTCTTCCATAATCAAATCCCATTACTGAATAAATTTTGAAATAATATCAACTATTCCAAATAATATTTAATTTCGTTTCTAAAAGACTTCTTGTTACCAGTCATCAACTTCTTGGCTTTCCTTTAATTCTAAGTACTATATCGATTCATAAACGTCAAGTTCTTACGGGATTTATGGTAGTTAATGAGAATAAATATTTGGCTGCATATGCAAGTTTCGGTTTTTGTGATATATTTTCGTATTCTTATTATTGTAATGTACCATTCTTATATTTCTGTTATTAATATGTTGAATTTTGCACATTAACTTGATGGTCGAAATAACAAGCTTGTAAATTCATATTAGTTCTATTCTAGGAGTATATGCGCCCAAATTATAATGAATTCATTTTTTATTTGGTTCTCCAGCTTACAAAATGAACTTTCAAAAATATCTGTAACCAGCTCCATCTTTTGCACGTTTTTAAATGCAACAATCAAAGGAAAAAAAAAATTGTCAAGAACCTCTCTCTCTCTTTCTCTCTCTGGTATATATATATATATATATATACCAACCCCTCCGAATTAGTAGGATGCTGCACAAAGTCAATTTCTAAACAGTTTAGAAGGTTTGAATTCAGAGTTTTCCTTTTCCTAGACTTTTGTCATGAAAGGATTTAAAAGGCCAATATACCCTACTATTTACTCATATCATACATTTCCTCCTATGTGAGATGTAAACACCCTCACCCGGGGGGTCAAACACGGCTCACCTCGTCTGTTGTCCTCGTGGTGTAATGGTTAAAGCGATGCACTGCGGATTCGTAGTACGCGAGTTCGTACTCCAGTCGCGCTATTACGTTCACTTTCGGGCAAATACCCTTGGGAAAGGTATGAACCCCTTTATTCTCCCACCCAGCTATGGGTAAATAGTAGGACGGACTAGGTTCTTCAGCCTTGGTGAGGCAACTAGTCTAGGAGAAGGAAAACTCTGAATTCAAACCTGTTAAACTCCGCTTAAAAATTGACCTTGTGTCATATCCTGCCCCAACGGAGGGGTTGGTAAATAGTACCTCGTCTGTTGTCCACTACGGTAACCACCATTTCACCACGAACGTATATATATATATATATATATATATATATATATATATATATATATATGTAATCAGTTTGGCTCATTTTATTTGTTTCTTTGTTTGCTTGTCCATAACAGCATGGAAAAGAATGTAGTATATGTGTCTATACCCAGCACATCTGCTTCTGATCAATTTTTCATATCTGTACCTGGCAAAATCTGCTCCCTTCCAAGGTTCAATTTCTGATCGACACTTGATCGATACTTTTTTAGTTTAATTTTTAATGATTTTATCAGCGTGATAAATGCTAGTTCTATTGCTAGTGATGCCGGAAAATATTGGGGTAACTTGTAGCTACCAAATCCTCAGGTCACACTATATTTGCTAGATTGGTTGTACTTATTCTTTAAATACTACGTTATTCATATTTGAGAATTCAGTTCGTATGACAGGTTTAAACCGCATTCAGGAAAAATTTAGGTCGTATATTTTATCGATTGACATTGATAAAGGCTAGCTATTAAGGAAGAAGCTTTTAACATGTTGCTTGATAATTTGGAAAATAGAATGTGACAGTATACTGAGGTAAAATTTTAGAGATAACCCTTACCCCAAAAACAGTAGCCAATTTAGCAAAAATAATGTCACTTTCGGATTACGTTGAAACTAAAAATCATATTTTGAATAGCCTTCGATACATACAAAAATACTTGGTAACTAAAAGGAAGATTTGTTAAGCTTTATAATCTTTACATCGAAATAAATTCAATTTGAGAGTGTAAAAAATACATTTGACTTCTGGATAGGCTTTTGTTTTTGTTTCTGATGTTCAGCTCATATAAAATATATTTGGGACATTGTAAAGGGGATCCACTGATAAATTTTAGAGTAATCATCTGAGTCATGTATCTCTGCACTTTGACGCAGTGATAGCATTAAGCCCTTCCCAAAATGGCACAAGTAAAATGCGATTTTGAAGCATTGAGTCAACATTTTTTTCAGAATCGTTGAATTATCTGTTCTCAATTTCTTTCTTTCTTTCTTTATTTCTTTCTTTTCTTTCTTTCTTTTCTTTCTTTTTTTCTTTCTTTCTGCAAAAATATATTCTTGAATTCTAATAAATTTTCTCATTGGCACCATTTTTGACTATCTAATTTTGATAATTTTTTCTTTGGTTACTTTTTTTCCCTTGAAAAAACTATAATAAATATTCATCGATTTTTATTTCATTCACAAATAATTTTTTTCCCAAGAATTCCTTTGTTTCCAATTCTGAGTTCGTTTCGTTCTCTTTTATTCTTTCTTTCATTAATTCTTACCTTATTTATTTATTTATTTTGAAAGTGAATGTTTTCTTCTTCTATTCGTAAATTTAGTCTGCATTTCCGCCCCACTTCGATTCGTCACATTTTCCTCTCATTTCTTAATTTATAATATTCCCTTTTCTTCTTTTTTCATTCCATTTTCACTCATTCACTTATATTTATTCCTTTTTTTTTCACTTACATTGATTCCTCAATTTATGACATTTTCTTTTTTTTTTTCATTTATATATCTTCATTCATTTATTTGAACTATTATCATTCTATTTTTCTTTCCTTTTTGCATTTCCATATATTCATTTATGCTATTAGACTTTTCTTTCATTCCCCAAATATCTATCAATTTATTTATTGATACCATTCGTTTCTTTCTTTCTTTCTTTCTTTCTTTCTTTCTTTCTTTCTTTCTTTCTTTCTTTCTTTCCCATTCATTAGTCTATGCATTAACAGTTATTTTGATTACACTTTCATTTGTTTTTCAAATTAGACGTTTCTCTTTTTCTTTATTTCTTGAACTGTTATTCGATCATCATTCATTCAAAAGTTCCGATTTTTCATTTTTTTTTTCATTTAATTCTTAAATCATATCATTCCATTTTTATTTATTGCATCAGTCAGGTTTTATTCATTTATTTGTTTATCACAGTCATTATTTCTTTCTTTTATTGTTTTTTCATTCAATCCTTGATGTATTCGTCATTTGCTTTGTTCATTTCTTAATATTTCTCAACCCCTTTTATTTTGCTTCTTCGCCATATTTTCATCCACTCTTTAGATTATAGCATTACTTTTTTTCGACTTTTCTTTCCTATTTTTTTTTTCTTCTTCAGTACTTGTCCTACCACATTTTCCCGTTCACGTAACCCTTTCTTTTCTGTTCATTTATACGAGTATCTGTCAATAAATCTATAGCCTGACGCCTAGTAATGAGCCTAGATTCGATGTACGTCATTCATTTCCTTCAACTAATACTTACTTCTGAAAAAAAGGGCATGTACACAGAAGGATACTATGTTGGATGCAAAATACTTGTTAAGCAAAGTTAACACTTTTTTCATCATTAGGCTTATAGATGTATCTTCGTTTCATTTTTTTATTTTCTTGTGAAAAATACCAAAAAAAAAATACTCATTGCACTTTCGAGGATATGGAAATCCTAGCCATTTTTAAATGTCAGGGACGAGCGAGTTCATTGCAATAATAATGGCGATCGTAGCAGTCAAATAACAATAGAATGCCAATCCAATTCTTTTCTTCTTTTCAAGATCTCAAGTAGCATCTATTATGACGTCAGCATTGTCAAGCGGTCTCTCCTAACCACTCTCTCCGATGCGACAGATGACTGAAGAGGCATGTGATGGGAGTGAATGTAGGTAGGGGAGGATCACTTTTCCCAGGAGTAATGTAGTGCATAATTTTGAAGGTTTATTATCAAAGCGGGTGCTTCTTTTTATAGACTAAAACGGTTTCTTTTCGTTCACTCAATTCCTCGTTTTCTGACTCATGGTAGAGTAGGTTTATTGTTCTGTTACAGAATCCTAGGATTCATCTTCTAAGGGAATTGCCGCCATAAAAACAAAGAACATAAGATGACAAAGGGAACGATGCATATGATGATGTTAAAAGTGATGATGATAATGATTACAGCGTGACGATGATGCTTGGATTAGGATTGACTTGTATGTTGATTGTTTAAGTTTATTTTGTACTCGAAATAATAATAAAACTTGATAATAATTCAGGAATTTACTTTCGTCAAGGGAGACTTTGTGGTGCCGTAGTAATACATTTTGAAAACAATGAATATTTTGAATTTATTGCTAAGAATAAAAAGTTTAAACTTCTTGAATTATCTTAGTATATTAGAACTAGTTTGACTTTAGATAATTCCAAAGATTATTTCATGCACACATCTCTCAAGAACTCTTTCATTTTAATACCATTATGCACATAGTTGCATGCGTGCACACACACACACACACACACACACACACACACACACACACACACACACACACACACACACATATATATATATATATATATATATATATATATATATATATATATATATATATATATAGTTGAATTACCTGATCGCTTAAAGACATTGATTGAAAAACAAAAAGAGCAGAGCACCCACCGGTAGAACAGGCTAAAGAATAAAATTATAGGATTTTCACTCAGCCTTCAGTAGCAGTATCATAAATATATTTAAAAAATATAATTGACATATGAGACATATATATATATATATATATATATATATATATATATATATATATATATATATATATACGTGTGTGTGTGTGTGTGTGTGTGTGTGTGGTCGGTTGGTATGATGGTTATATATGAGAAAACTGATAGCGGAAGCAAAGTTCAAAATCTGAACGAGCTTTTTGGTCATTACTTTGTACGCAATCCCAAGGTGGCATAATGAGGTGGAGCGGGGCTGCAGAATACATCGGCTGCATCTCAGCTGAGGGATAATAACCCCCCAAAAAGTGTCCCGGTATATGACACAAAACAATTTGATGGTGAGTTTTCTGTAATGCAGGAGCTTTGGAATCATTGCAATCGGTCCCAGGTCAACTCTGACTCGGAGTGGTAGCAGCTGTGAGGGTTCTATCTATGGGTCAAATAGAAGTAAACTATGTACTTATGTTAAACTGAACAGTTTGTTCTATACTGTTTTGACATTTAAACCGCATACTTATGATGAACTTAATAGTTTGAAATATACCTATTTTTACATTTAACTATTTGTAAACAAAAAAAAAGCTGTACTCTTGCTAAACTGAATTGTTGAAATAGAAGTGTTTAATTGTATAAAAATAGATTTGGCATTAAATAAGGTATAACGGTCGATATGCCATAAAACCAAACAAAATTAAACCGATCAATCCCTGATAAAAGACATAAATTCATTTCTTTCAAACTTACGTCAGTTATTAACTTTAAAAAAAATGAGTAAACACTTTGATAACAATAACCGAACATCTAGTGTAGATCTGGACAGTCCTGGTGACACGTTTGCATGCCACTGACCAGCATGAGAGGTAAAATCTATATTCCCTAAGGTTTTCCGCCAGTGAACTGAAAAACGATATCTCCCCCAACTCTCTCTCTCTATATATATATTTGCGGTCAGTATCTTGGTAACACAGAAAGACACACACACACACACACACACACACACACACACACACACACACACACACACACACACACACATATATATATATATATATATATATATATGCTTCATGCAAAATGTTAAATATATATATATATATATATATGTGTGTGTGCGTGTATTAGGAGTGAAAGAGATACAGAGACAGAGAGAGATTGATAGATATAAAGGTATATACATTCGTATACAGATAGAAATAGACAGATAAGAGCATAGATCAATAGATAGATGAGAACAGACATTTAGATGAGCACACACACACACACACACACACACATATATATATATATATATATATATATATACATTGATCGGAGATGTTAAATAGTTGTAGACACAAAAGGGCGTGGTTACTCTATAATTAAGGATAGGTTTTAGAGTTTGTTTTTTTTTAAATAAAAATCAGGGTTTTTTTTTTTTTTTTTTTATGCAAATTCTAAGCTAGGTGGGTTTTTGGTGAATAAAAGATAGCGATTCCTCTTTTAGAATTCAGTCGAACTTAGGCTTCCTGATGATCCGTTAAGGGGAAACTTTAGTAGAAGATTTCCGATTCGCGATTTAGGTTAATTTATATATATATATATATATATATATATATATATATATATATATATATATATATATATATGTGTGTGTGTGTGTGTGTGTGTGTGTGTGTGTGTGTGTGTGTGTGTGTGTATACATATATATATATGAGAAAGAGAAAAAGAAAGGGAAAAGGAGGAAGAGAGAGAAATTGATAGATAAAGTGGGACAAGAGTCATTACTTCTTTTTAAGGAAGAAGTTAAAGTCTTTTAGTTATATCTGTTAAATGATTTTATCTTTTTGTCTCTAAGATATTATTTGAAGTTATTGTTAAATACAATATTCCAAAAATAAAACAGATGATTGATAAAACAAATACTTTTTAAAAAAGGAAGTTGACTTTTGTATCAACCTTTGCATACATACTCCTCTTTGCTACTCTCCGTACCTCTCTGGCTCTGTTTTGGTCTGTCTCTCTCTCAAACACGTGCTCGCGTTGCGCGCGCACACATACACACACACACAAATACACGCACACACATACACACACATACACACAGTATCTCTCTCTCTCTCTCTCTCTCTCTCTCTCTCTCTCTCTCTCTCGATATATATATATATATATATATATAACGGTATATTGATTTATTTTCATTTTTTACAGATGTTTACGTCAAAGCAGAAACGAACCTAATGCTTATTTATGCATCGATATTAAAGGAAAGAAAGGAAGAAAAGTCGAATAAAAGAAGGAAACAATGAACTTGATTAAAGAAAGAATGAACAAAAAATAAAAAGAGAGATTAGAAACGATAAATTTGAAGAAACGTAGAAAAGAAAAGAAATACAAGGAAGGAAACTATTAAAAAGAGAAGTACAAACAAACAAACAAAAAAAAACAAGTACAGAAATATAGAAAGAAAAAAGAAAGAAATGAACAAAGGAGGAAAAAAAATGAAATACTATAGAGTAAGAATGCTTGATAAGAAAATTAACAATAGAAAAAGCATAATAAAAAAAATAAAGAAAGACTGAATTATCCAACAAATGAAGAAAGACTTACAGCAAGGAAACTATAGAAAGATTACATACATGAAGAAACATATGTCAAAAGAGATAAATGACGGACCAAAAAATAATCAAATAAATAAAATGAAGGTAAAAGAAAGTTATATGCTAATGAAATATATTCACATGTATAAAAGAGTTAAAACAAATAAACAAAAAATATAATGCATTTTGCGTACTTTTTGACTTTTCTAACAATTTTTTAACTTTGAAAATGTCAACCATTTTATATTTGATTATGTTTACTCCAAATAGAGAAACTCTTCTCTTGATCTGCTTTCTGTCCGCATTCATGCAAGAGCTGGGGCTAACAGATTACCAAGACAGATTTAGCATTAGATGATAGCGGCAATTTTCGCTCCGTTTATGGCGTAAACAAATCCGGTTAAATTGCACTTGCCTATAAATAAATTAGATACTCAGTGCGTTTTTCCCAAACTAAAATTTTCAAATCTAAAAGAAGAAATCATTTTAAAAAATTGATTGCACGTGTGTGATCTTAACACACCTATACAAAATTCTCTTCACAGAAATATATATATATATTTATATATATATATATATATTGTAGATATTCTTGTAGGCATATTTTATTAATGATTAAAGACAAGGTATTAAAGTTGAGTCATTTTATTTAACTTTTCTTGTTCACGTGTGTGATGTCGAAAATGAGAATCATTGCTGTTTGAAATCTCTGGTATTATGGATAGAGTACAAGAATTTTTGACCTATGTTCGTAAAGGTCAATGAAGGTGCGTTCGACGTGACCAGTAATTATGAAACTGTATATGAGATAAATGAATATTTTGAATGAGAGCATTCATCGTTATTTGTGACATCTCACTTGTGACCTAGAAATAGCTGATAGTAACTCGATTGTTAGTGGGTAGACAGTTCGGCAATGACCCAGAGACCGGGATTCAATCTCAGATCGCGTCATATCAAAGACTCAAAAAATGGTACTTGATGCCGCCTTACTTACCACTCCACGTTATAAGAGTAAAGTGGAGCAATCCAGGTAGCGTTCTCCCCTACACTTCGGTGAAGAAGCAAGGTAGAAAAGAGCATTCAGGTCACCTTCGACTACAATCACTAACTTTACTTTTATATATATATATATATATATATATGTGTGTGTGTGTGTGTGTGTGTGGAAGTAAATAAGGAAATTAAATCCGACACTGTAACACTATATGAATTTATTATGAAAGTCGACATTAAACGTTTCGATCTTAATTACTTTCTTGAAAATTTTAAATTCATGAAAAGTGTTTAAATAGCGATGGATGTTTGCTGAAATAACAAGAGAAAATAAAGTGTATAAAAAGAAAGATTCATAACCGAATGTTCAACGTTCTTATTTTTGAAAATATTATTACGTAGTTGACACGTGTATGATGTTTGAAATTTGTTGGTTTTCTAAAGAAAAATAACGGAAGTTGATAAAATGATATTTTTTTCAAACATATTCAATCTTCAAACAACTACATTGTTATAAAATTTTCTGATAAAGGAGATGATGTTGTCATGGATTCTACAGTCTACTACGAAAAACTGTTGGATCTATTCGATGATAATACAATTTAAGAACAGATCTCTCCACAAACTTTTTAAAAAATGTGAATAATTTTAATTAGTCTTATGAGAATTTAGCCTCAAACGAGGACAAATTGTGTTCTCCGTTAATTAATTACCACCCTACCATTAATAGAATTTATGGACTTCCAATAATCATGAAATTCCTTTGAGACTAATTATCTATGGCATAAGATCGCCTTCCATAATGTCGCAAATTTCTTAGCAAGGTCAATATCTCCTATATTAGTTACCATCAGCGATGCACATATCAGTAATTCTGGTTCACCCCTTAAAAAAATCCTAATTTAGTCTTAACATCAAATCTCTATGTACAAATATACCGGTCGAATGAATTAAACATTTAGAGAATTCCCTTCAGAAAACAGACATTACGTTAACCCTGTCCGTCTCTAAATTGATTAAAATCTATACTTTATGCACGTTACATTCCAACACAGCAACACTATTGTTAAACATAAATTCGATTCACCTATGGATTCTCCACATAATGATGCTCTCGCACGTAAGTAACGTTGGCGACTGTAGTCAAGGGCGACCATCAGGAGGTGCTTGTGGTGTAATGGTTTATCGTCGTAGGAAATGGACACGGCGGCACGAGTTCAAATCCTTGACTACGCTGATTGCATTTCACATAGCACTAATACCCTTGGGAAAGGTATGAATCCAATTATTCTCCCTCCGGCTATGGGTAAATAGTAGGAAAGACTAGGTTCTTCAGCCTTGGTGAGGCAACTAGTCTAGGAGAAGGAAAACTCTGAATTCAAACCTGTTAAACTTAAAAATTGATCTTGTGTCGTATCCTGCCCGAGCGGAGGGGTTAGTAAATAGGATCAGGCTCCCTTTTCAATAGCTTTAAAACCGAGGTGTAGGAGAGAGCGCTACTCCTTTCCCTGGATCCACTTTACCCTTGATCAGTACCTGATATTGCTGAGCGTTAAGCAAGAAGGCATCAAGTACCATTTTCAAAGTATTTGGTATGAAGCGACCTTGGATTGAACCCAGGTCTCCCAGACCATTGGCGAACACTCTACCCACTAGCCCAGTGAGCCGATATTTATCTTTAATTATTTTATTCTGGTCCTTTAAGTATTTAATTCCCAGTAATTCTAATTATTTCCGATACATAGACGGCATTCTGTTTATTTACCCAAAAGAACTTGATAAAGTAAAGATCGCTGACAGACTGAACAAGATTGAACCAACCATTAAGTTCACACGTGAACTTGAAACTAACAACTTTCTCTTTTGACAGCTTACTTATAAGAAATAATGTCAAATTAGTATTTAAAGTGTTCCGCAAACCAACCAGTAAAAATGACCTCATGCATTTTTATTCACCTCATAACACCAACACGGAAGGGAAATTTTTTGAGCGTTTTACCTTAAGAACATTTGAATGATGGTTAGAGTGTTCGCCAAAGGCCCGGGTGACCTGGGTTCTATCCCAGGTCACATCATACCAAAGACTCAAAATGGTACTTGATGCCTCATTGCTTAACACTCAGCATTATAAGGTACGAATCAAGGGTAAAGTAGATCGATCCAGGGAAAGGAGTAGCACCCTCCTCCACACCTTGGCGTAGTAGCTATCGAAAAGGGAGAATTCGGGTGATCCTTGACAACGGTCGCCAACTTTACTTAGTTTTACCTTAAGGCCCTCTGTATTTGCTTCCCTAAACACCTAGATGATAAATCTAATTATTTAGAAAATTCCTTTTTTACCCAAAACTTTTATACAATTTGCAAAATCAAAATCACCCAAATTCCAGAAAGGAAAACGATCTCTAACCGCCATCAAAACACGTTCTAATATACCAAGACCTACCCACAAGCATATTTTTTTACCAAGTAATTCTTCCAAAAACTTTATAGAAAATAATTTAAATAACCTTGGTTTTAAAACTGCTACTTTATCCTCCAAAACTATTCGTAACTTACTGAATACGAAATCTCATCATATTAAATCTTATGTTGGCATCTTATAATAACTGTAAAATGAAATATATACGCGGGACTCCCAGAAACCATAAAAAAACGTCTGTATAGGCACAAACGTGATATTAGATTAGGCAATTTTAATAATGCGCTTTTTCTACATATAGCCAAAACTAATCATAACTTTTACTTCAATGCAGCTACAATGTTAGCTCATGTCCATAAAATGTTTGAAGCCAAGGGAATTTCACTTTTATCTTCCGTTAACAGACGTCCAAGGTTTTTCAATTTATCCACTTTCTTAGGTAAATTAGTTCCAAATAACTATAACATATCAAATTGGAATTGATTTTCTTTCCTCATATATTTATACCTCCTTGATCCCCATGAATTATTTTTAAGTGCATTCCAAATTCTATCCCCTTATATTATCCCCAGGAACGATACGTTCACATTCATCTTCTCTTCCTCTCCACCAATTTTTTCAAAAACATTCTATCATAGTTTTTATCATCTTCCCTTATATCTCAAAGAAACACAACAAATTTTCAGACATCATACACGTGCCAACTAGGTAATTATATTTTCAAAAAAAGATCGCTGAATATTCGGTTATGACTTTCTTTTTATGCACTTTCTTTTTTCGTGCTATTTCATCTAATATCCATCGTTTTTAAGCAAATTTCTCATGAATTTAAAGTCCTGAAGAAGAAAATGTGAGTTGAGTAATGGTTATCATCAGAGTGAATGGACAAGTTGATTCTAACTGAAACCGTGACTGAGGCTGTTTGCATGATACATAACGCAAATACCCTTGGGAAATGACATTTTTCCTTTTCAGCTATGGGTAAATAAGAAGACATACTTGGGTCTTTAAGATGGTTATATATATATATATATATATACACTTCCTTCTGGTATAATAGAGCTCGCTACACTCGAAAGGTATTACTAATGAATAGTGAATTCGATTTCTTTTTACCTCTTAAATAATTACCACTATTTTCCAAAATCTTAGCACTGGGGACTCATGTGATTTTAAAATTAGCAATCTAAGTTGGCATGCCGTTTTTAGTGCATTTGATTCTCTAGTCTGGAGCCACAACAAAAATAAACTGAGTAAATGATTACATATTTAAAATGTTTGCTTCCAGGTTCACTCTAACCTGGAATGGTAGCAGCTGATAGGATCCAATTTATGGGTCAAATAGAACAGTTTGACATTTAAACTGTGTGTAAACAAATGACATATGCTAAATGGAATTGTGTATAATTGCACTGTTTGACTATTTATCTGTGAGCAAACAAATGACTGATGTCAAATTAAATTATAAGTGTTACATAGCAATAATTGAAACCCTTTAACTGTCTGCTAATGAATGAGTATTGATGAATAGAATAATTAATGTTAGATAGCAATACTGATAACCATTTAACTGTATTCAAAGAAATGATTTATATTAAATAGAATTGTTGGTTTCAGATAACAAAAATTGCAATCATTTAACTCTGTTAATCAATACTTAATTGTGTGCAAACAAATTAGTTTTAACTAATGAAATTACTTACAGACTATCCATTTACAAATCATATTTAAGTGTATGCAAACAAATGATTGACGTTAAATTAAATTGTTACACTTACATAGTAATAATTGAAACATTTTAACTGTGTGCAAACAAATGAATTCAGGCTCGTTTAAAAATATTAACTACAAAATGTGTTTTTATACATATATTTAATATATACATATATATAAATAAGAGTTGGCGTTAAATAACCTACTAAATTTGATATTCCGTAAACAAAGAAATATCTGTATAGTCGCACTCGGATAAACGCGTACACAAAGATACGCACATAAAAAAGCAAGTATTTATATACGTTAAATTATGTTATTCTTTTAATTTCAGAGAACCGATAAAAGAATTATTCATTAACAACTAAAAATTAAACATGGATACTTAACAGAATGTAAACCTGATAGAGAAACTCTTAACCGTTCATAAAACTGAAAAGAGAAGAACTTAAACAAATGAACTAAAGGACGAGGAAATCGATGACTATAAACAAAGTTTTACCTTCAAAAGATGGCATAGATTTTATGTGTCGAGAGAAGTGAGAGTAAGCAGAGTTGACTGCATTAAGGACAGTGTAGAAACATCATCAGTATGTTTCGAGGAGAACACTAAGAAAACAAACAAACAAAATGTCTAATTACAGCAGCCACGAACAGTAATAGCAACATAAGAATAAACAGAAAAACAACAAAAACTAGAAAACAGAAATGAGGAAAAAAAAATACCAACCAACCAACCAACCAACCAACCAACCAAACAAACAAACAAACAAACAAACAAACAAACTAAAGTATTGGTGTTTCAAGCGGCCAATAGGTGATATTGTATACAAGAAGAACTGGCTATGACTAAAAAAGTGAAACGTCAAAAGGAAAAAAAATGTCTTTTAAAAGAAGTTCAAATCAACACCATAAGGAACAATTATATGAAAGCAAAAACTGATAACATGCAACAGAATAGCAAGTGTACCTTATGTAGAAACAGAAATTAAATGATTAATCCCATAATAAATGAATACAGCTAACTTGCACAAAAGGAGTAAAGACTACGCTGGAATGGGTAAAGAAGATTATTCACCGATTATAGTATAAGAGATTGAAATTTAACCATGCTACAAAATGCTACAAACCAGAAGCCATCCTAGATGAGACGCATATAATTCTCTTTGAATGAATCAGCTAAACCCGGAAGACCAGATCTAGTGTTGATTAACAAGAAAAAAGAATTTTAATCAAGTTGATTCTACCGTTTCTGTGGACAACAGAGTGGAAATAAAAGAAAGACAAAAGATAGACAAATACTTCGACCTTGCCAGAGAACTTAAAAAACAAAAACCGGGGAATATGACGGTGAGATCATAACAATTGCACTTGCTGCACTTGGGACTGTCCCAAAGATAAGCGGAATAGTTTGCAGGGATTGGAAATCAGAGAAAGAACCTAGTCCATTCAGACCTCAGCATTGCTAAGATTAGCTGGAGTACTGTCAAGTGTTTTAGAGACATAAAGAGACTTACTTTTATTAAAACTCAAGTGAAATACCACTTGCGTTAGCTGGTGTGAAAAACTCGTTAGGAGTAGGATCATAATAATGAAAAATAATTTAATCAATTGACATCTTGGAGCCCAGTTTAAATTAAAAGAAGAGAATCTGTCGAATTGTGGACTTTACCGTCCCGGCAGACCTCAGTGTGAAAATAAAAGAAAGCGAAAAGAGTTCCTGACATGTACGAGAAAACTTCTGGAAACTAAACTCTGCAATAGAAATCGCATCAAATAAATAAACACTCAGGCAGTCCCCTTTGGATAATACTCCGTAATTCACTGGCAATTGTGCAAGATAATAAAATTAGACCACTCCAAGAAATATTCAAGAAAATGTAATGCAAACGATTCTCTTGTATTTTAAGATACAAATAGATCTTAAAATCTCGATCATTATACCAGAACTAGTGTTTATCAACAAGAAAAGAACCTTTCAACTCGTAGATCTTACCGTTCCAGTTAACTACAGAGTGAAAACAAAGAGTGATCATTATAAAAAAAAAACACCAAAAAAGAAAAAAAAGCCAAATACTGGTATCTTGCTCGAGAATTGAAAAATCTATGGAATATGAAAATGACGGTGATACCAGTTGTATTTGATACACTTGTTAGTCGACCATAGTCGAGGGTGACCCGAAGGCTCCCTTTTCGATAGCTACTACACCAAGGTGTAGGGGAGGGCGCTACTCCATTCCCTGGATTGCTCCACTTTACCCTTGAACCGTACCTTATAATGCTGAGTGTTAAGCAAGGTGGTATCAAGTTCCATTTTTAAAGTCTTTGGTATGACTCGACCTGGGATTGAACCCAGGTCTCCCGGGCCATTGGCGAACACTCTAACCGCTGGGCCAATACACTTGTAATGATCCCCAAAGGTCTGAAAAAAAGACAGGATAACTGAAAATCCGAGGAAGAATCGAGACCATCCAGACCACGACACTGTAAAAATTGGCTAGAAAATTCAGAAGTGTCCTTGGAAGACTTGCTGTCACTCGAACTCCAGTGAAACCCACCAGGGAAAAACTCGGATAGAATGAGGATAATACCTGCATTAAGCAGCAAGAGCTTCTTATTACTTCTACTGCCATATCACAAACATAAATGTATGTAATTCGGAAAGATGCATAGAATCCACCCAACAGCGTAAACCATCTTTAACACTGATCACACGAGAAAACATTAATGTCATGCGAATATAGTGAAAGTTCGCTACATTCAGCAAATATTCAGACAATTTTAATGAATAACATTTAATCATTTCGGAAGATTCAGAACAATACTGAGGTTACGTTCTTTTATTACTTGTAACATTTTTGGAAAAAGAAAAAGAAAAAAAAATCAACCATTTTCACGGAGTGTTTGTCTATGAAGGAGAATATTAGACGTGGTATGATGCATTTAAGAAACGACAAAAAATAAAAAATAATAAGCGAAAGATCAAAAGAGGCTTTATTCGTGCAAGACGTTGTATCAATTCTCCCGACGTTGATCATTAAAGAGTGTGTTTGATTACGGAATTGAATTCTCTGCTCATTCGATACATTCTCAAAGAGTAGATCACCTTTAACATCTTGAGAACACAGGAAAATATTAATGTCAGGCAAACACTGATTTTGCACCAAGTTGCTTCCATGCCAAAAAAATCTTTCTTTGAGGCAGATCATGCAAATGTAATTCTTACTAACTATGTCTTAGCTGATTTGCAGTCTTTTGAGGGAACTTTTGTCGACTATAAATATACTCTCTCTCTCTCTCTCTCTATATATATATATATATATATATATCTTAGGTTTTGTATATATATACGAGTATATATATATATATATATATATATATGTGTGTGTGTGTGTGTGTGTGTGTGTGTGTGTGTGTGTGTGTGTCTGGGATCTCGTATCTATCATCTCTGGTGATGTTCTCTGAGAGTTTGTCATTGAGCAGACTGTTTATGTGTGCACGTATGGCTGTGGTTTTGTGGTCTGCATTTATTGTCTATCTATCTAACTATCTATATCAATTTGCTCCTGTCTATCAACAGGGCATCTGAAAATTTTCGTATCTATCTCCACCAGTGACTTCCTAATTGAGATTTTAATTGAGTGGATGTGCGTGTTTGTTCGAGCGGTTTTGAACTTCGTATATATCAATCTATCCATCGACACTCTCACATGCGCATGTACACACACACACACACACACACATATCTATGTATATATATTTATATATACATATATATATATAGAGAGAGAGATAGTGAGAGAGAAATATGTGCGTGTGTGTAAATATATTTCTCATAATTCTGTGAGATCACATCTGTAAAAGATGGAGATCTAATTTTATTGAGAAATTCAGGATTAATATTCCCAGAACCTTTATGTATATTAATACAACGATAGGCTGAATGGGTCATAGTGTGAAAAGTGCGTATCTGCTGATGATTTTTCGACCAATGCGATGCAAGCCCCGAAAAACCGTTAAAAGAAAGGTACGAACCACAACAGGACTATGTTAGAAAATAAACTTCATTTGATTATAATCCATGAGAGTATCTTTATTTATGAACTTTTCAGCCGCACCCCAAACATACATACTGATATTCATCGTACAATCATAAAGCCAATTCTACGAGAAGCTTGAAAGCATGACTTTAAATGCTTTAGATTTTAAATCAGTTCAACCTTACTGGAGCGTCAAGCAAGTAAAAAGAATTCTTATACATTTTAGGCAATTACTTGTCTAAATGTATATATATATATATATATATGCGTGTGTGTGTGTGTGTGTATTAAATGGTAGCGTCTAAAACCGTGCCCTTCATGCTTTTCGATTTCGGCATACAGAGTAAATGGGAACCATAAATATCTAAAATAAATGTTTATATATATATATATATATATATATATATATATATATATTCTGAAATTATTTAACGAATTTACATATCTCTGAAGCAATATCTGTTGAAGTCAAGGCGTGAACTGCTATTGAGAGGTTATCGATCAAATGGAAATCCGATTCCTCAGAAAAATAAAACGTTGCTGCATCACTTAGAAGCAAACAAAATGCAAGGATAAAAAGCTAGATGGGAAGAATACAAGAATGCTACTTTCTATTAAGAACAAATCCTGGAAGACATCACACAAAACAGCAGCTGTACAGCCACTTACTTGTCATCTCACAAGCCACCCACGTAAGAACAAGGCGTTGGGGCAGTGCTGGAGAAGTTAGGACGAAGTCATAATTGATGTTCCCTTAAGGACTTCAGTACATGGATGGGCCAGTTTTGGCCGATCATCAAGGAAGTACATATATAAGCTCTGCGTGGACACTGGATGCAGTCTAGAAGATCTACCAGGAATGATGGATAAGGACTGGTGGTGAAAAAGAGAGAGAGAGAGAGAGAGAGAGAGAGAGAGAGAGAGAGATATTCAGGGACCTTCATACTGTCTGCACAAATTGATGGTGATGGTGATGATATATATATATATATATATATATATATATATATATATATATGACCCAGTCTTTTTAGTAATGTAGTTTTACATATGTCTGTCTAATGGTGTTTATGTTTTTAAGATTAAAAGATGGAATTATATGTTCCGACATTTTCTAAGAAACTGAAAAGAAATTAACCAATGCCATTAAATATAAAATCATAACCTTTTTCTGGTTGTATATTTGTCCCCTCCGGGTAACAGTCTGTTCGTCTAACACACTAACAAAATCCACTTTATTATCGGATGCCAAGACGCACTTCTCTCCAGGAAAAAAAGGTCTGCCGAATTTACTAAGAAATGTTTGGTAGTGCTTTTAACCGAGTGTACGTGTGTGCGAGAACCTCCACTTATCAATTTGACACTGTGTTGCTTGCTGCATGAGAAGATCTAGTGATGTATACTACGTTGGAGAGGAGAACAAGCTATTGTTTTTGTGACATAATTGTATCTAGAACCGGGACCACAATCTCACCAGAGTAACTGATGTATGTTATAATGATATGTTGAATTGCAATGACTTTAGAATGGTCAAACTTTCGAAACAAAGTCAAATTTAACAAGCCGTTTTTATATTCAATATTTGATCGCAAGAATCCGTCTGATCATATACGATAAGAAGAGACGCAAAAACATTTACGAAAATCTCTTAAGTGCAGTATTTATTAACCCATCCATCGACATCGGATCTCTTCGAAGTTTCTTTGTCTTCATTTAATGTGGCCATTTAATCTTCGGTTCAGAATCCTGACCAGAAAATGGTCTCTTTCGTCTTATGTCCCTAATAAAAAAAAAGCGAACCTTTTATGGGCTAAGTTCCCTTGTGTTTATTGACATTCTGGTTAAGCGCCAGAGCGATAGAAAGCCTCATAAATCATCTATGACATTTTACCCTGGTGTCGTCGTATCGAGAAAGGCTGTGTCAACGTTGGGGCACCGATTGAAATGGCCGAGCAGTCGATTTTATTGTGCGTTTTATTTTTGTAAATCGTCTGTATTATTATTGCAATGGAACAATTTCGCTGACGAATTGTTTTTACCATTTTCCTCCTTCATAAGCCGCCCCGCGCATAATATCATCAGTAGAATACTTTCTTAGGGAAACTTTTAGATACTACTTTGTCAAAATTCAGAAATGTCTGCTCATACCACCATAAAAAATATTTCAACACTCACTTGACGTCAAACTTTATGATCTTTCGTATTTTTAATTGAAAATGATTAAGAATAAATAAGGGAGAGTACTCTGCCATAATCGTTTAATGGTTACTTTTCTTAAAAGATTATAATTATCGCTGCAAGCGTGAATGCAGAACCAACATCATTATTACTATGTTGAATATCGTAAATTGATTCATGTTCTAACTTTATCAGTAATTTCACAACAATGTTAAATTTGAATGCCTACGCAAATCTCATCATTATAATGAAGATCATATCGTTGTATTGGGATTTCTTTTCCATATTGGAATAATCATGGGCATCAATATTCTTTCTTCGTAGGAGACTTGGAATATATAGACTACGACTTCTTTGGAGCGGTAAGACCGCGAAAGAGAAGTCCTGTATTTGATGCAAAACTGCATCCGGTGGTAAGACTCCAATTCTAGAGCTTTGGGAAATATTAAGTCACTGCTTCGATGACTCTACTTTGAAGTCCTCTTTAACATGTATCTACAGTATTAAGAAGTACTTCTTAATACTGTATATTTACCATATTCCTTACGTAAATACCACCTGGAGTGTCCTCGTGGGGTAATTGTTAAAGCAGTGGACTGCGGAATCGTAATAAGTGAGTTCGAACACAAGTGGCACTATTATGTTCATTTTCGGACAAATACATTTGGGAAAGGTATGAACCCCCTTATCCTCCCAGCTATGGTTAAATAGCGTCACTGCTGTTCTTCTACAAGTATGGCTTTAACATTAAATAACCCACGAAGGTTGATAGACATAAACCAAACCAAACCAATCAAATACCATCTTAGATCACAATTACGTATTCGTCATATAACATTACCACTACATTGCAATTTAACACAGGTATTTTCAAACATATTAATACAAGTATTGCAGAATACACCATAGTATATATATCAATATACCATTCTCTTAATTCCATGATATTTCCACCTCACCTATTATCGTTACGTTTTAGATCCAGCATCGGTTTTTTTGTTATTTATACTTATATGTCAAATCAAAAAAAATTAATTTGCTTCATAATGCAATGCTGATGATAAATTTGTCCCTTAATTAAAATCATCAGAACACAAAAAAAAATATAAGACCAAATTCCCAAGTGTCTCTCGACTTTCGCTACACATCGCTACACATACATTCAGGAGACATCCTCAAATATGCAACGCAGTGCATGTATCATCATACACACACATGCTAATAATAACATATACGACCATACAGAACAATACGCAAATATAATCCACACACTCACACAGACGTACACACGTACACACTCGTACACACAAAGAGTTATACACAACTCTAACGTAGGCATTAATTTTTCGATTTTTTTCGATTTCTCCAAAATCTTTCTTTCTCCGCCAAATGACTTTTGTATAAAAACGGGGTGAAAGCAGTGGCCACAAATAAGCATCCATGCTATATATATATATATATATATATATATATATATAAACTAATGTAGATCAATTATCTACTCATAAATATATGTATGTTTTTCTCTGTGTATATATGTGTGTGTGCGTATGAGTATGTGTTACTTTAGTTACTAAGGAAAATAACTTTATTCCTCAATGAGTTAATGTAATTAAGAAAACTTTATTTATCTACAAACAGTGGTACTTTCTCATAGATCTTGTACGTCTGCCGTCACACATTAAATACATGGCCCTACACATAACTAGAAATACATAATTTTAAATCCAAAATTATTGCTTCGCAAATGAATACATGATTCTGAATTACATACATACTTCAATAAAGTTGTAACCAGAACAATGAAAAATTAATTATGCCTTTCATACTCTCCATAGAGTAGAGACGAACAGACAAACAGTTGATTAGACACTCATATGTCAAATTTGGGAGGAATTTATGAAGAAATCGACTGAGAGTTGGCATCAAGTCCTTTACTCTGACTGATTTAGAGCGTGTTTAATTGGGAATTACAGCTAAGACACGGCATTGTTAGAGAGACACCTATTTATAGATATCCTGTTAGAGCAAATGAAATTAGACACGTTTAGCGATAGACATTAATTTAATAAATTTGAAAGGTCGTCTTAAATTGGGTCAAATTTTAGATTTGAAAAGTTTGATATAAATGATTAATGTCTTGCGATCACCCATTTAGAATGTATATATCATTCTCTTCTTTTAAAGAAAGTTGATTTAAAACATAAAATATGAAAGATTTCACAATATCAAATTCTGCTAATGACGGAGTTTCACGAATACAGGACTGCACCATCGTCAGATAGATATGTAAACCGTTTAATATATATATAATTTGGTTTATTTGTTGAATGTTATATCAAATTTCATGGTTCATTTAATGCCAAAGTTATTTTTGTTGTAAAATAACAAAGATACAATTTAACCCATATTTGCGTGGGTAATAGCTTCGTAATTTTGCCAGGGGTATTAGTCCAAAAGTGATTATTATACAGCTTACTTCAGTATCAAAACTCTGAATAATGAACTCAGCTCAGAAACTGACCTTGTGTCTCATCCGTCTAGTCTCTGAGGGGCCGGCTAAATGCGTACATTTTACTGTTAAGTTTTAGCAATTTCTAATCCCGTTTACCTATGAGCAACCATGATTAAGTGGGATATAGGATAACGCTGTAGGTCATTTTTATTAACCATATACTTGATTAACAGAGATAGCAAATCCTTGGATTCTTCCTGATTTGAAACATCAATCTCATTATGGATCGTTGTTATGGTGAGACCCCGACAAGTACAAAAGTCGTCAAGGTTTCTCTGAAAGATAAATTCAGGTTTTCATGAATTTTAAAGGTTTGATAAAACAAAATGTAAATGTCATTAAGATTCTTTGAGAGAATTGAGTGAAATTGTTCAACTCACGTAGATAAGACAACTTTATTTTGCTATCATCGAAAATGATACGTTTGAGTTTTATAAATTTATCGCATCTAAGCTTATCACGTTTTTTGTTGTTTTTTTTTTTTAATAAATCGCGGATTCCGGGGAAACAAATGAAATTATAATGAAGTTTAAAAACTGGGCTGAAATTTAATTTTCATTCTGTGGGATCGACACGAAAATAAAAATGTAGCAAATTAAAAAAATATCTCTCATGTTTTTGAGTTTTACAAGAAAAAAAGACAGAAACTAATTAAATCGTTAGATTTGCTTTTTAACATATTAGTTTCATCAAATAATTTGTTCGATTTTTTTCCTTAGGTACTGCTCAGAGGGTTTAAATGAATTAATTTTCTTTAAAAAAAAAGATTGCTCTGTATTGTATTGTCAAAGAGTCATATCAACATTCATTAAAATTGAGATATTTTTATTCACTAATTCTACTAGTAAAAAATTGGTACAGTTTCTTTGTTCAATAGCATATCAACCTTCATGGGTTATTTAATGCCAAAGTTATCCTTCTTAGCCACTCCGCCACAGAGATTCCTCCTTAAGCTTTTGAATATTACTCTCTTTTATTTACTGCTCCCAAATTAGTTGAGCAAAGAAAAATTAAAAAATTGATTTTCTCTGAGTGACGGGCGATGAAAAGTGGCTACTATTTAACAACAGGAAATGTAAAGATCATGAATTATTCATAACGAACTACTGCATCTTATCAATAAAGGTGGCGTTTCGTACATATTCTAAGAAGAAAAGGGGTCCTCTGCTATAAGCACTTTAGTGAGAATCAAAATATTGATTTGAATAAGTACTGCAGACAGAAATCATCGAAAAGAATTTGCCCGGAAATAATTAAATAAAAGGGAGTAATATTCCATTAAGATAACGCAAAACAAGATTTTTTTTATATTAGCCTGGCAAAAATTGTTATTGGTTCTTTGGGCGGTTTTCACTTATCTTCACTATTCAACATTCATTTTAACTTTTGATTACCATTTATCCTGAACTTTTTAGAATTCCTTTAATACAAGAAGAAAAACACTCTGGAAGACAGTAAATGGTACCTTGTTGCAATAGATTAATAATCTAGGTGGAAGGAATTCTAAGTTTACCTCAAGGGTAACAGTAAATATTGGTAAAGAAATTAATTATTTTTCAGGTTAGCAACTCTGATTGAAAAAATCATAGAATCAACGTTGGACATGCATACAGGTGAAAACATTTCCTCTCTCTCTCTCTCTCTCTCTCTCTCTCTCTCCCTCTCTCTCATAATATACGTTCAACTGAGTAATCTTGGATTGTGAAAAGTGTGTTAGATTAAATGTGCTACGAATTTCAAAGTCTTGATCAAAGTTGGTATGAGACGTCAGAAAAATGTCTCAGATATATTTCTGTGGCAATTTTCTGAAGGTAATATAGGTTTAAAGATATATAATTTCATTCTAAACAGAAGTTTTTAGTTGGTACAATGCATTTTTTCTTAGATTACCGAAAAACTGTGGAAGATTAAGTCCATTCTGGTCAACCGGTCACTTCATGAGCAGGAGTTAGTGTGACAACATGATAAAACTTTAGATCTTATCAACTTTTGACTCTGAGAATGATTATTGATGGATTAATATGGATCATATGATCATATAGACTTTCAACCTGAAAA